>PVKC010000987.1:43946-56016 GCA_004027635.1 Crocidura indochinensis
AAGTTAATATTTTAGGCATCAGGAGAGAGTGTGTGTAAGAATCAATGCAGGAATAAAGTTAGAAAAACCTGTTAAGTTGGACTAAGGTTTAAAAATTCATTCACTAGGGACTGGAGACAGTTCAGGAACCACCTTATATGTGCACACCTCACATATACAAGAACTGAGTTTGACACAAATCATCTTAGCCCCTGAGCTTTCCCAGGTGTAGCCCTGAGGTCACCCAGCAGAGCTGCACAGAGCATCTCTGAATTACCAGGCCCAAGCATTGAACCATCCCACTGGAATTCACCAGGAGTGACACCCAGGCCTCGTGGACACCTAGGAAGATGTCTCTCACTCCCAATATTATAAACTATAATATTCCAAGCTTAGTTTCTATCCAATATTATAAGACTATTTGAGGACAACAACTATATCCTATTTATTTTAAACTAGTTCTTTGTCTCTTATAAAGAATTTACTATCTGTGAAATTTAATTTTATTAAAATATAAATCAATGAAATGTCTTAATAGTAATAAGACATAAAAAACTTCTTAAGAATTGTCTAGTAGGGACCAAAGAAATAATATAGTAAATAGGTCAATTACTTTGCATACTGCCAGTTCAGTCTCAATTCCTGGCATCTCATATGGTACTCTAAGCACTGCCAGTAGTTATACCTGAAGGCAGAGTCAGAAATAACCCCTGAGCATTGCAGATGTGGCCCCCAAAACATACAAAATTTAAAATAATTGCCTAGACAAGCTAGATGTTCTTGAACGGTTACTGTGAAGAAGACCACTTATAAATTAGGAAACATAAATCTACTCACTTTTTGTTTTTGGTAGAAGCAAAGCATCTCTTACAAGTTTATTTTTAAAGACAAAATGGTAATTAAAATTGAGGCTCCCATAATAATTAACCTACCACATGATGATGTGAACACAGTTGTATTAATGTAATTATGGTTTTTTAAAGTATTATCAGCAAGTCTCTACACTGCTCCCAAATGCATCTATCAAATTTAGAAAGTGTTAGGACAAATATCCACTTGATCTCCATGATAATATTTTCCTTGAGAAGAGAGTTTAAAAACTCCCTCAATTTTTCTGTGGAAGGTTACTCTTAAAATTCATTCTCATCATAGTAAAATGCTGAGATTGTTTTAAATATTTGGTGGGCACTTAGGTTTAGTCTAATATGAGAAGTCCAGGGAAAATTGAGGCACCCATTGTGATTTAGTTGCAGAGTTCTGGTTCATGAAAAGGAAGAGTAGAGAAGAAATTCTATGATGAAGGGATAAGGAAATAAATGATTGAGTTTAGAATGGTTTTATGATTGACTTTTTAATCACCAACCACGAAAAGTAAGTTTCTTATACAGGCTCGTCTTTAGAGTGAAAGTGACTGACTGGGGAGGTTTTCTATTTTATAGTTTCGTTCTGTTCCTAAGAAAAATACTGTGATCCCTCAAAAGATAAGCTAACCATGACAACCAAAATACAACTGAACCTCAAATGGAAGCCAGATGGTGTTTGGTCACCAACCAGAGAAATTAAATAAGCTACATTGTACTTGGGAGGACAAGAAGCCAAAAGGTACATGTATCAGCACTGAATCACAGTGAGACTGGCCTTGAGACAAGAATCCTCCCTAGTCCCACTTGAAATTATCTGCTAATAGGTGATTGGGAGGAGCTAAAAAAGGGGGGTCAGAGTATTTCAAATCCTGGAATGAGTCATGACCTAATAATCTGTACACTGAAATATGTAGAACTGGTATATAGAGAATTGAAAGCCAAAGAAAGGGCTTTCAAAAATTAAGTTTAATTTGGGCAGCCTTTAGGACTATCTGTGTGCATGGGAAAAGGGAGTCATCTCTTACTGAATGGAATTGGAGTGTGGTCAAAATATTGCACAGGCTTCCCTCTACAGTATAAATCTCTGTCATTTTACCAGGTTCTTATTACTAAGTAGTAGAAGAATCAAACATGAACATACGATTTGGGCTATGAACAAGAAAAAGTTAGAGTTGCCACACCCGAGAAGAGAAAATTGGGAAGCATGGTACTGTGAGAGAGAAGAGTAGGAAGAGGGTGGAACCAACAGTACTATTTTGAATATGCTATGCTCAAGATACTAATCAGACACTGAATAGAACGTCAAGTAGTTAACAGCATGTATGAAGTTTCAGAGAGAGATCAAATGTAGAAATTGGGGACCAGGATAATAGTATAGTGAGGAGGGTGCTTGCTTGGATACATAAAATCCAGTTGATCTGGGTTGATCATCTGTACCCACAGTATCCCCCAAGTACCCACCAGGTGTAATTTCTGAGCTAATAGTAACCCCTAAGCAATGTATCAGGTATTGCTAAAAAATCAATATATTTTTAGAAAGAACAAATGTAGAAACTGTAAATCTGAGAATTGTCACCTTTTAGATAATATTTAAGATTATGGGGATAAAATAAGGGAATATGGTGATGACTATAGAATAAGATGATAGATAGATGATAGAGATAGATAGATGATAGATAGATAGATAGATAGATAGATAGATAGATAGATAGATAGATAGATAGATAGATGATTGCTTGATTGGTAGGTAAATAGATAGACAGATGATAGACAAATGATAGAAAACGAGCTTTGAATATCTGAATAATATAATAAAGGGTCAGGGAGAAGAAAGAACAATTGTAAAAGCCATATTCTTTATTACATAGGAGGGGCAGCCAATAGACAAATAAAGGTGATGTTTGCCTAGATAGATCCTTGGGCATAGGTATTAGCTGCTCAGGTTGGCAGGCTCTTGTAGTGTTGATGATAAAGTTTCATAGAGTACTCACTCAATACAGCACTATTTTACTCATTTGGCATATGTTTCTCATTCTCAAAACCCTATGAGTTAAACCTAGCTCCCATTTATTCATTTAATCATTATACAAATATATATTTATTAAGAACCTACTGTTTTCCATGTCTAATCTCATACTGGTTGTAGAAAAAAATTGATGATATGGAATATCCATGATACAGCATACCATTCATTAATAGCAGTAACTGTATAATCTCTTGTAGTCCTCACTCCAAGTTTAGGGCATTGATATTATTGATAGATTAGAAAACTGAGGTTGAAAGTAGGAGAACATATCAATGAGTCAAATTCAAGTTATATTTTGGAGGTCTGCAAATTAGTAATCATCATTGTGGGACCAGAGCAATAGTCAACAGGTAGGACATTTTTCTTGCATGCAGTCAATCTAGGGTTCAAGCCCCAGAATTCTATATGGTCCGCTAAGTACCACCAAGAGTAATTCCTGAGAGCAGAGTAAGGAATCACCCCTGAGCGCCACTGGGTGTGGCACAAAAACAAACTATTAATAGCAGTAGTAGTAGTAGCAGTAGTAGTAGTAGTAGTAGTAGTAGTAGTAGTAGTAGTAGTAATAGTAGTAGTAGTAAATCAATTGTTCTCTATAATAAACAGGATCTCTGACAAATCCAAAGAACCTTTTCCTAACATAAAACAAACCTCAAGATGCAGAAGAGATAATAAAGTGGTAGGACAATTGCATTGAACAAACTGATCTTAGTTCATTCCCAGTTGTTCCCCAGCTTCAACAGGAGTAAACCCTAAGCACAGAGACAAGAGTATAATCTGAGCATCACTGCATGTGTGCCCTTCTCCCCAACTCTAAGAAAAAAGCTGTAACTACCTCAGCCTGTACCACTTTTCACAGCATCACTCCAGAGACATTTCAAAAAGAACAGAAAGAGGACAGTTTTCCTTATTCTGAAAAACAGGGCCAGAGGCAGATCCCTTACAGCCATAAATGGTGACCTCGTCTGTGCCAGCTGGTCCTCCTTGGTACCATTTTGTGGAATTAACTCAACTTCTAAATATTTGGGTTTCTGACTTCCTAGCGGCGGCTGTTATTCACATAATATTGGGAAACTCTTGCTGGGAACTGATTTCTAAAGCTCCAGTACACAACACCCCTTACTTTCTGGTCATGCTGTGTCTCACTTTTTCCCCATTGCTGAATCTCAGCCCTCACATGTCTTACAAAGGCCACAGTAGTGCTTACCTCTCCCATTTGTTTTCCTTTCTTTATCACTCACATTTTCTTATCAAGAATCCATAATCTGGGACTGTAACAATAGCACAGTAATTAGGGCATTTGCTTTGCACGTGGCTGACCTGGATTTGATCCCCAGGATTTCATATGGTTCCCAGAGCCTGCCAGGAGTAATTTCTGAGCACAGCAACAGGAGTAACCCCTGAGCTGGGTGTGACCAAAACACTAAAAAAATATTGTTCTCTCTGTCAAAAGTAGTAGTGTGGGAACACTAGAAAGCACAAAATCCTATCATTAAAGGCAATGTGATGGTGCTTCAAATAAAAAAATAAAATATATATGTTCTTGGGGCAGAAATAGTGCAGCAGTTAGAGCATAAGCTAGGAGCCTAAACCAGGTTCAATTCCTGATGCCACCTGATTCTTTAGCATCACTGGGTATAGTCCTGGGGTATCCTACCACTGCAGTACCTGCCTAAGCATCATTAAGCCTTTGAGCTCTACATGATACTGCCAGCCTCATTTGAGCAGAAGTCACAAATGGGGTCACAGAAGTCCCCTGAGCATTACTTGGGAAGCCACCTTCCAATAACAGATAATTTATGAAGATGTTTGTACCCCTAAGTTCATTGCAGTATTATTCACAATACTTACAATTCCATCACCATCATGGACTTCAAAAGCTGTGATCTATGTACTCAACAGAATATTATTACTCCATGAAAATAAAACCAAAATTGTGGGAGAGTGGACTTAGGTCATAGAAGGGACCACTATGACAATGAGAGTTGGAAATGATCACTATGGACAAGAAGTGGGTACTGAAAAGAGATAAAATGATAGTGTGATACCCCTTAGAAATAATATTGCAAATCAGTGTCTAAAATGGGGGAAAATAAGAAAGGAAGAGTAAGCGGGAGAGAGAGATAAGGAGAGAGAAAGAGAGAGAGAGAGAGAGAGAGAGAGAGAGAGAGAGAGAGAGAGAGAGAGAGAGAGAGAGAGAGAAGAAAAATGTCGCCCCAGAGGCAGAAAGGGGAGAGGACAAGAGTAAAACTAGAGACACTGGAGAGCCTTCCCTGGAGCTTTCCTTGGAGGTGAGTTGATATGCCTGGAAAGGGTGAAGCCGCTGAACTCTGCTGGAACTCAGATGCCAGAACCTATCTCTGTCTCCTGTGCTGTTCTGCATTCTTGGCCTGATTTCATCCTGTGTGTGGCTTCATCTGCGCATGACTAGCCTTCCCTGGAGGTGAGTTGATACGCCCAGAGAGGGAGGAGCCAGAGGAGCACGGCTTCCCTACACGGCCACGCACATCATTTAGCCAATGAATACAACCACAACACGTAGAAAAATCCACAATACAAGTGTTGCAATGGGAAAACAACGCAGGTCAGCGCCAGACATAGAAAATGACGATGGCAACTCAAATGACCAGAACATGGTCAGCGCCAGACATAGAAAATGACGACGGCAACTCAAATGACCAGAACATGGCCAACCAACTAGTCAGTCTCTCAGATAAGGAGTTTAGAGTCAAAATATGGAAGATATTTAAAGAACTCAAAGGATGTATAGAAGAGAACACTAATAAGAATCAAGAGATTATGAAGATAGAAATGAGAAAACTCCAAACTGAAATTTCAGGTCAAATAACAGATCTGAAAAACTCAGTCAGATGAATTGAAGAAAAACATGGATGAGCTTTCCCACGGGTTAACACCAGCTGAGGATACAATTAGTACCCTGGAAGATGAGATGCATAACAACTCCATACAGCAGAAGAGATTGGAAAAAAGCCTTAAAGCAAATGATCAAACAATGGAAAAATTACTCAAAGAATGGGAGCAGATGAAAATAGAAGTCTATGGTAAGCTCAACAGAAACAACTTAAGAATCATTGGAGTCCCAGAGACCCAGGAAGAAAATCTCCAGGAAGAATCAACAGTCAAGAACATCATTAAAGAGAAACTACCAAAAATATGTATAAAGAATACATGCGATCAAATTCTGTATGCCCGAAGATTACCAACTAAAAGAGACCCAGAAAAAACACCCCAAAACACATCCTAGTCACAATGACGAATCCCACAGATAGAGACAGAATTTTGAAAGCAGCAAGATCGAAAAGACAAATTTCATTCAAGGGAACATCCTTGAGATTTACTGCAGACCTGTCACCTGACACACTCAAGACCAGAAAGCAGTGGTGGGACATAGTGACAAAACTCAATGAAATAAATGCTTCACCTAGAATACTGTACCCAGCATAACTCACTTTCAGGTTTGAAGGAACAATATATGGTTTCACAGAAAAACAACAGCTCAGAAACTTCACAGACTCAAAACCAGTCTTAAAAGAAAAACTGAAAGACCTACTTTAAGACAAGACTGACCAACAGACACACCAAACTTTGATATAAAGATGTCACTAAATCCCAGGACAATTCTGTCTCTCGATGCCAATGGACTAAATGCACCAGTTAAGAGACACAGAGTGGCTAAATGGATCAAAAAACTCAATCCAACCTTCTACTGCCTACAAGAAATGCACCTGAATAGTCAGAACAAACATAGACTCAAAATAAAAGGCTGGAAGAAAATCATCCAAGTAAACAACACCCATAAAAAAGCAGGAGTGGCCATACTAATATCAAATGATGCAAACTCTATACTCAGAAAAGTTGTAAGGGACAAAGATGGACATTTTGTATTAATCAAGGGATATGTACAGCAGGAAAAAGTCACTCTCCTAAAAATATATGCACCAAATGAGGGCCCAGCAAAATATTTAATACAATTGTTGATGAATCTGAAAAATAATATCAGTAACAACAAAATAATTGTGGGAGACCTCAACACGGCATGGTGAACACTTGATAGGTCAAGCAGACAGAAACCCAACAAGAATATACTAGAAATGTAAGAAAGAGGCCTGGTAGATATATAGGACACTCTGCATACACATTCTTCTCTAATGTACATGGGACATTCTCCAGGATAGACTCTCACATAAAACATACCTCCATAATAACAAGAGGATAGAAATTTTACAGGCTACCTTCGCTGACCACAAGGCCCTGAAATTATATGTGAACTACAAAGGGACACAGAAGAAAAATTTTAATACCTGGAAGTTAAACAGCCCAATACTGAATAACCAATGGGTCCGAGATGAAATCAAAAAGGAAATCACAACCTTCCTAGAAACAAATGACAATGGAGACACAAACTATCAGAACCTATGGGACACAGCAAAAGCGGTACTGAGAGGAAAATCTATAGCTTTAAAAGCACACATCAGGAAAGAAGAGGCATAGCTGAACAGCTTAATGACACAGCTCATAGAATTAGAAAGTGCTCAACAAAAGGAACCAAAAATAGGGAGGCAGAAGGAAATAACAAAGCTGAGAGCAGAAATCAATGAAGTGGAAACCCGAAAAACAGTCCGAAAGATCAACAAAAGCAGAAGTTGGTTCTTTGAAAACATAAACAAGATTGAAAGAACACTGGCAAAACTAACAAAGAAAGAGAGAAACTTGATAACTCGCATTAGGAAATAAAAAGGAGAGATCACTACTGATATGGCAGAGATTCAAAGGGTAATCAGAAACTATTTTGAGAAACTCTATGCCACTAAAAATGAGGACCTGGAAGAAATGGATAAATTCTTGGACTCTTATAATCCTTACATGGTTGAATGAAAGGATGTAGCATATCTAAACACCCCCATCACTATTGAGGAAATTAAGACAGTAATCAACTGTCTGCCCAAAAACAAAAGCCCAGGCCCAGATGGATTCACTAATGAATTCTTTCAAACCTTTCAAGAGGAACTACTACCAATCCTGGCAAGACTCTTTCATGAAATAAAAAAAAAAAAAACAGGAACACTTCCAAAATGACAAGTTAACTTGACTTGGCTTTCATGAAGCCAACATTACCTTGATACCTAAACCAGACAGAGATGCTACGAAAAAAGAAAATTAGAGACCAATATCACTGATGAATGCTGATGCAAAGATCCTCATCAAAATCCCGGCAAATAGGATTCAATGCCTCATTAAGAAGCTCATCCTCTACGATTAAGTAGGTTTCATCCCAGGGATGCAAGGATGGTTTAACATCCATACATATATCAACATAATACACAACATCAACAACAAGAAAAATAAAAATCCATGTCATATCAATAGACGCAGAGAAAGCATTTGATAAGGTCCAATGCCCATTCTTGATCAAAACTCTCAGCAAGATGGGAATGGAAGGAACCTTTCTCAATATAGTTAAGGCCATCTACCACAAGCCATTGGCAAATATTGTCCTCAATGGAGAAAAACTAAAAGCCTTCCCTCTAAATTCTGGCACAAGACAAGGCTGTCCTCTCTCACCACTCCTATTCAGAATAGCACTGGAAATTCTTACTATAGCAATTAGGCAAGAAAAAGATATCAAGAGAATCCAGATAGGAAAGGAAGAAGTCAAGCTCTCACTTTTTGCAGATGACATGATACTCTATTCAGAAAACCCTAAAGACTCTACCAAAAAGCTTCTAGAAATAATAGACTCATATTGCAATGTGGCAGGTTACAAAATTAACACACAAAAATCAATGGTCTTTCTATACACCAATAATAATATGGAAGAAATGGACATTAAGAAAACAACCCCATTCACAATAGTGCCACACAAACTCAAATATCTTGGAATTAACTTGACTAAAAATGTGAAGGACCTTTACGAAGAAAACTATAAAACTCTGCTACAAGAAATAAAAGAGGACACGTGGAAATGGAAACACATACCCTGCTCATGGATTGGCAATATTAACATCATCAAAATGGTAATACTCCCCAAAGCATTGTACAGCTTTAATGCAATCCCTCTAAAGATACCCATGAAATTCTTCAAAGAAATGCATCAGGCACTTTTGAAATTCATTTGGAACAATAAACACCCTAGAATAGCTAAAGTAATCATTGGGGAAAAGAATATGGGAGGAATTACTTTTCCCAACTTTAAACTTTACTACAAAGCAATAGTTATCAAAACAGTATGGTATTGGAATAAAGATAGGCCTCAGATCAGTGGAATAGACATGAATACTCAGAGAATGTTCTCCAGACATACAATCCCCTAAGTTTTGATAAAGGAGCAAAAAATCCTAAATGGAGCAAAGAAAGCCTCTTCAACAAGTGATGTTGGCACAACAAGCTAGCCACTTGCAAAAAATTGAATTTTAGACCCCCCGTTAACATCATGTACGAAGGTAAAATCCAAATGGATTAAAGACCTCGATATCAGACCCGAAACTATACGATATATAGAACAACACATAGGCAAAACACTCCAGGACATTAAAACTAAAGCATCTTCAAGTAGGAAACTGCACTCTTTAAGCAAGTGAAAGCAGAGATTAACAGATGGGAATATATTAAGCTGAGAAGCTTCTGCACCTCAAAGGAAATAGTGCCCAGGATACAAGAGAACTCCAGTGAGTGGGAGAAACTATTCACCCAATACCCATCAGATAAGGGGCTAATCTCCAAAATATACAAGGCACTGACAGAACTTTACCAGAAAAAAATATCTAATCCCATCAAAAATGGGGAGAAGAAATGGAGAGACACTTTGACAAAGAAGAAATACAAATGGCCAAAAGACACATGAAAAAATGCTCCACATCACTAATCATCGGGGAGATGCAAATCAAAACAACTATGAGGTACCACCACACCACAGAGATTGACACACATCACAAAGAATGAGAACAAGCAGTGTTGGCGGGGATGTGGAGAGAAAGAATCTCTTATCCACTGCTGGTGGAAATACCATCTAGTTTAACCTTTATGGAAAGCAATATGGAGAATCCTCCAAAAACTGGAAATTGCGTTTCAATATGATCTAGCTATACCTCTCCTAGGAATATAACGTAAGAACACAAAAATACAATACAAAAATCCCTTCCTTACACCTATATTCATTGTAGCACTATTTACCATAGCAAGACTCTGGAAACAGCCAAGATACCCTTCAACAGATGAATGGCTAAAGAAACTGTGGTACATATACACAATGGAATATTATGCAGCTGTCAGGAGAGATGAAGTCATGAAATTTTCCTATACATGGATGTACATGGAATCTATTATGCTAGGTGAAATAAGTCAGAGAGAGAGAAAGACACAGAATGGTCTCACTCATTTATGGGTTTTAAGAAAAATGAAAGACATTCTTGCAATAATAATTTTCAGACAGAAAAGAGAGGAGGGCTGGAAGTTACAGCCCACTTCATGAAGCTCACCACAAAGAGGGATGTGTTTAGTTAGAGAAATAACTACATTGTGAACTATCCTAACAATGAGAATGTATGAGGGAAATAGAAAGCCTGTCTAGAGTACAGGCGGGGATTGGGTGGGGAGGAGAAATATTTGGAACATTGGAGATGGGAATGTTGCACTGGTGATGGGTGGTGTTCTTTACATTGCTGAAACCTAAACACAATCATGTATGTAATCAAGTTGTTTAAATAAAATATATATTAAAAAAGCTAGAGACACTGGTAGTAGGAAGGAAATGTGCACTAGTGAAGGGTGTTTTACATTGTATAACTGAAACTCCATCATGAGCAACCTTGTATTTGTGAAAAAAGAAAAAGAACTATGAACGATCTTATAAGCATGGTGTTTAATAAAGTAATCAAAAAATTAAAAATATTGGGGGCCGGGCGGTGGCGCTGGAGATAAGGTGCCTGCACTAACCTAGGACAGATCGCGGTTTGATCCCCCGGTCCCCCATATGGTCCCCCGTGCCTGCCAGGAGCGACTTCTGAGCGAATAGCCAGGAGTAACCCCTGAGTGTCACCGGGTGTGGCCCAAAAACCAAAAAAAAATAATAATAAAATAAATAAAAATAAACTAAAGTTGAACCTGGACCTTCTAAGACACAAGTGATAGGACAGAAAGTGATGCTGCTAATTGGAATAAGCCATAAAGGGACATCAATGACCATAGAGCACACTCACATGAGGATTATGCTTCCTAGAGAAAGTCAACTCACTGAAACAGTACAACAAATTTGCTGACCTTGGTAGTCTTCTCAGAGGAAAAGAGAAAGATAGGAAGGAATGAGCACAAGAGTCTTTTTGGTGATGGGAGTGGTAACAATTACATAGAGAAGCTATGGGGTTCCACAATTTTGTCAGTCAATGGTAAGTTAATGAGAAAACGATTTGCAGGAAGAAAAGTAGTGCTTATGGCTGGGCATGTAGCTCAGTAGTAGATCACTTTTTCTGCATTTGTCGGGCCCTGAGTTAGATCCCAGCACTATAAGTCAATACAAAGCAGAGACCTTCCCATCACACTTCTCAGGCTCAAATTCTGTGTTTCCTACAAGATAGCATCCGCCACCTGCCACATTATGCTTTCCACAGTGGTTTCTAGCCATCACAGAAAAACCTTACATTTCAAATTTCCAACTGTTCCCCCTACTTACATCTGAAAATTCACACAAATATGGTTTTCCCTCCCGCCAAGCAATTTCAGGCACAGCATCTTAGCTCTGCTAATTTATTTGGAGGTAATTCCACCCCTTGCTCTCAGCAATCCTGCTCTCTCCTGCCTATTTATTATCTTCCGTCTCTCATTTTGCTCAGCAATTCCACCCACTCGCACATCATTCTCCTCTGTAATCCTGTCAAAAAATCAATTTGCTGCATCCTCCGCTATTGCACTGGCTTACCCAGCAAGTCTTTCCTTTTATGGGAGAAAGACAAGGGTGCCAATGACTTCTCCTGTGTAGCTCCTGTACACAGCTGCAGATACAAGGCTACTTAAATCCTGTAGTAGGACCACTGGGCTTGCAGCAAGCCCATAAAAATGGAAAAACTTCTTGACATTCAAGAGTTTTTGCCGGTGGCACGTTTGTTCACTGAGAGCATTTACTTTCAGGGTAATGTGTCATTGTAGATGGGATTGAAGGAGAAGCCTTGCAAAGTCACAGAACAAAACCACA
>PVKC010000988.1:0-55891 GCA_004027635.1 Crocidura indochinensis
TTTCTTTCTTTCTTTCTTTCTTTCTTCCTTCCTTCCTTCCTTCCTTCTTTCTGTCTTCTTTCTCTGCTTTTTTGTTTTTTGGGCCACATCTGGTGATGCTCAGGGGTTACTTCTGGCTCTGTACTAAGAAATCGCTCCTGGCTTGGGGGACAATATGGGGTACCAGGGGATCGAACCATGGTCTCTTCACTAATTTCTAACCAAACAGATTACTGCGCTCAGTGTGCTAAATGCTCTACCTGGTTAGACATATAAAAATTACTTATATATTAAATAATTAAACCCTCTTTTTGTGGTTTCTAACTGATGATGCTCAAAGTTCATTCCTCAAGGTGCTCAGGGGATCATATGCAAAGCAGAAGATTTGAAAATTGAACTGGGATTAGCTGTTCACAAGGCACATGCCTTAACCACCGCATTGTCACTGTGGTCAATTCCTCTTTATTTGGAATTTTCTTTAAAGTTGAGGAAGATGCTGATCAATTCATGATTTTCATAGAATCAATTTTCAATTAATGAAATGTGAATCCAATTACAACATAAGCAACAGTAAAACAATGTATTCAGACAGATTATGCTGTTGTGCTTGCCTCCTTCATTATAATGAAGTCTATATATTGAAAGTTCGGGTTGATTTTTACCTTTCAAAATTTTTTTCATCATGGCAGGACACCTATATTCCCTCTGCCAAACCACTATTGTCATTAATTAGATTTTAGACAACATTTTTAATGATTTTTTCACAGACACAAAATAAATGCCATATTAACTACTGCACAGATTTTGTGAAAGAACTTAATATAAGGTTGCAGTGACAATACAATGGCTAAGGCATGTACCTTGTGAACAGCTGACCCCAGTTTAGTTTTTCAATCTTCTGCATTAAATATGGTTCCCTGAGCACCATGAGAAATAAACCTTGAGTATCACCAGTTATGAAGCACAAAGAGGATTTAATCATATAATGTATATGTTATTTTAATTACAAGAAATGACTTTGAAAGTATATATATTAAAATTTAAATAAGTAATGCATCCAGAAAAACCCTTGAATAAAATTCTTCTTATTCCTTCTCCAATTTTTCATACCTAAATTTTATTTCAGTGTTCAACAAATGTTTTAACATTGTTATTATTTTGTTGATTTTTCCTTCGTTTTTTGGTTTTTATTCATTATAACTTTCACATACAAGAAGCATTTAAAAAAATATATAACATAAAACCAAATCAGATTGACATCCTGTTAACTTTTGGATTACTGAAATTTTCACTTAACTAGCATGATATTCCTACATCCACAGTGATGGGTGTCAGGAGACCAGAAAACTGCTTTTAGAAGATGACATGACTCTATAACAAAATCTGCAATAGACAGGATTCACTTTCTTTTTTTTTTTAAGTCATATTTGTTTTACCTTCAACGAAAAAATACTTAATTCTTAATAGTTCATTTATCTCTTGCCATTTCTTTAGCCAAAATGCAAGTGACAAAATCTTGTTCCATCTTTTTACACTATTTACAATTTTGAAATGAGAATGAGAAAATTGAGAATATAGAGGTAAGAAGATACCTGCAAATAGCACTCACTAGAAAATGTCTCTAAATTCCACCAAAATTTAGCCAAGTATTAGTATTAGTATGGATTAGTATTTGATAGAATAATTCTATCAAAATAAGTAATTTTCAAATGTGGTAACAATCAAATTTTACATGCTTTCTCTCAAATCTCAAAGCACCCACCAAAACACAAAGTACTAAAGAGATGCTCAATAAGTAGTTATGATTAAATGGAAAGTTTATATCACTTAAGTTATTGTCTCTATCTCCAAATATTGGTCTATGATCTCAGTTTTACTAAGAATTATTGAAATTTGTAGTTCAATATTTTTCCTGAGAAACTTGGAAATGAAATTAACTATATATAATTTAACAAAACATAAGTATAGTTCTATAGTTCTATTTCCTTGATAAACTTTTTATCCTGAACAGCCTAATAGAGTCCATAACCCCTCTTTCTTCTCACCCTGAATATATATTATGTAAAAACATAAGAATGACAAGAGTTTGAATTAAATTAAATTCAGACTTGGGAACATGCTGAATGAATTAAATCTATTGAATTTGATTTTCAGAACAAATTAAAATTTTCAACAGTTTGATTTTTCCATTTAAGAACAAATTTTTCCATGATGAACCAGAGATTAAATTTTGCCTAAAGAAAATCGTATTTGTCTCAATATAAAATTTCTTCCTTTGGCATTTTGTTTCCATGGCACTCTTTTTACCTATCTTTCTTTCTTTTTTATTTATTTATTTTGTGGGTTTTTTTTTGGGGGGGGGTCCACACCTGGCAGTGCTCAAGGGTTACTCCTGACTCCATGCTCAGAAATTGCTCCTGGCAGGCATGGAGGACCATATGGGACTCCGGGATTTGAACCGATGGCCTTCTGCATGAAAGGCAAGCGCCTTACCTCCATGCTATCTCTCCAGCCCCTACCTATCTTTCAATGCACAATTTCAGGGCTCAACTCCAGTTAAAAATTTGCCAGGATATTTTTGTCCAAGCCATGTTCATTTCTGATACCACCTCAAAAATTCTGATTTATGTAAATACTATTGTGCAAACCTTAACATCATAAATTGAAAGTTATCTTATGGAAAGGGAAATATCAGGTACTTTCTTTACTTTGCTACTACTCCAACAACATTCATAATATAGTTGGTTAATTTGGATACTTGAAGATTGAATAGAATAGAATTGAGGGGTAACGTTATTTGAAAATAGAAAAGAAAGAGAAGGCTTCTAAAAATAAGACTTTACTAAAATAATATTAGCAACTTAAAAGGCTCAAGAGAAATTATTCATGGTAGTTAAGTTTATATAATAATAGCACATATGTAATTTAGTCTGTTTTTTTTTTTGTCCAAATACAGTTGGTACTTAGGATATAAAATGAATATAAAAAAAGTTTTAAGTGATTTTCATTAAACAGGGAATTCTTCTTGGTTTATTTAGTGGTAAACACATTAAAGTTATTTGAAATATGTCTCACCAAACCCATAGCTTTTTTGTTTCACAGGAATTCTCTAGATACAGAGACATGAAGAAATAAAATCTAACCATCAGGAAATAATTTGAGTTTTCTGAGCACAGATTTTACAAAGGGAAGTAGTCACATGATTGGCTTATATATGTTTTAATGCTTTCAAGTGTACTTTTTATTGATTTTATTTATTTATTTTTTGCAAGTTTAACCATAACTCATTTAGCGATACAAAGCTATAAATGCTGCATTTTCCATGCAGTGCCATTTTTTAATCTTTTCTAAGGACTACTGCCACTCAAATTGAAAGAGGGTGAATAAATCATAAGTTGTAGCAAAAAATAAAACTAAAGGTAAAGATTGAATAGAAAATGCAGTAAGTTACAAATTTTATTGCTAATTAGGCAGTTTATTGCAGTTTGTAAATAAGTGTTTAGATTCATAGAACACTCAACATGTTCTGCTCTTCTTATAAAGGGTAGATAATACCAGATACCAAATCAGTTCTAATTACTATCATTTGACTCATAAGTCTCCACTAAAAGTAAGAAAATCTAATATTAACAAGAGAAATATGCTGTTTACATATTTTTCTCTATTTTTTCCTTCTGCTTTCAAATTTTTGCTAAAATAGAGCTTCATAATTTAGATTCATTGAGAAGTTCATTAAGAAAACTAAGTTCATCCTCAAAGAAGAATACAAATGGTCAAAGACACACGAAAATGCTCCACATCATTAATCATCAGAGAGAAGCAAATCAAAAGAACTATGGGGTACCATCTCATGCCACAGAGACTGGCACACATCACAAAGAACAAGAACAGTGCTCGTGGGAATGCCGTCTAGTTCAGCCTTTATGGAAAACAATATGCAGATTACTCAAAAACTGGAAACTGAGCTCCCATATGATCCAGCTATACCACTCCTAGGGATATACCCAAGGAACACAAACATGCAATTCAAAAATACCTTCCTCACACCTATATTCATTTCAGTACAATTTACAATAGCCAGACTCTGGAAACAATCAAGATATCCTTCAACAGATGATGGCTGAAGAAACTGTGCTACATATACACAATGGAATATTATGTAACCCTCAAGAGAGATGAAGTCATGAAATTTTCCTCTACATAGATGTACATGGAATCTATTATGCTGAGTGAATTGAGATAGACACAGAATAGTTTCACTCATATATGGCTTTTAAGGAAAATTAAAGTCATTATTGTAATAATGCCCAGAGACAATAGAGATGAGAGCCAGAAGGACTGGCTCACAATATGAAGCTCACCACAAAGAGTGATGAGTGCAGTTAGGGAAATAACTACATTAGCAACTAACATGACAATGTTAATAAGTGAGAGAAGTAGAATGCCTGTCTCAAATACAGGCAGGGTAGGGTGAGGGGGTATTGGTGGTGGGAATGTTGCACTGATGAAAGAGGTGTTCTTTTTATGACTGAAACCCAACTACAATCATACTTGTAATCATGGTGCTTAAATATTTTATTAAAGAAAAAGAAAAGAAAAATAACTTCAAATCAGTTTTGGATATTGGCTTTAAAATTCTAATAGTTCAAATTTTTTCCACTTGGTATCAAAAGGATACTATACAACTGCAAACAAAATAATCACATTTTTTCCTGAAAGAGACAAAAAAATGGAACAAGTCAGAAAGTGTTCCTTGCAAAGTGTGCAGCTGGTTTACAGTAAAAACATATCTGACTTGTTCAAGGATACAGAGAAGATTGGTGCAGTGAGAGAAGAGTCAGGAGCAGGTAAGAGTCAAGAAGTTAGCTCAAGAATCAAGGGTGCATGCCTTGTATGAACAAGGACCTGGGTTCTATTATATGCATCACATGTCCCAAGAAACATAGTGCTGGGAGGTCACAGTAGGCTATGCCAAAGAAATAGCAAATCTCTGTGATATAATAGTATTGAACCTAGTTGACCAAGTATTGCTGGAAGTGATCCCCAAGTTCTTAATAACTTGTAGGTATCTCTCCCATTACTCACTCCAGTTACCTCAAAAGGAACCTGAACAGGGATTTAAGGCTCTTTTGAGATGAAGGCTTTTAACTCACCTTTGAGAATATGATACCTCTATTGTGATAAAGAGTACATAATTAATTGAGCAAATCTTTAAAAGATCTATCTAACTTTAATGTTGAACAAAGACTTCAGGATTACTAATTATTTTTAAGTTATTTTGTGCCAGAGATTGAAGATATGGCTTATATGTGAAAGTTTAGACTACTACCAGGTTTTGTTCCAGACCATGACAGATTCAAAGTTCCTTTTTAATTTATGATTCCAGAAACCATGCATTTGAGTAATAATCACTTCAATATGAAGTGGATATAGAAAAATAAAACCAACTTAAGATACTAAAAGATACTTAAGAACATTCTAAAAGCCAATATAGGCTTAAAATGACTTATTTAGTAAAGTTTATGAATGCCTAACATATATAGTGAGATAGAAGGAAGCAAATCATAAAAATTAAGCAAAGGGATATAGTACAAGTACAGTGGTAGAGCACTTGTCTTGCACATAACTGTCCTAAGTTTGATCCTTGGCACTCAGTATGGCACCAAATGATCCCCAAAGTACCTCCAGGAGTGATATCCTGAACCAGGAGTAAACACAGCACTGGGTATAGTCTCCAAACCAAAAAACACAAGACATTTCATAGTAGTTCTATTTCCCTTTATAAGGTTTAGAATATACATGATTTAGGTCAATCTACCATGACAAAACTTCATGGAAGATATGGTTTTATAAGGAAAACTATTTAACCCACTTTAAGATACACATAAATTTTCATATGGGTTTACTAAAAAAATATTAAATCTCTCGTGCTTAACATTTTCTGTTCTAATGATAATTCAAAACTATTATATACTCCTAAATTGGGCAGACTTGTCCATTATATTATAAAATGTTTAATTTTAAACATTTCAAAGTTTTTGACCATTGAGAGAAAAACAAATTTTACTGTTCCAAGGAATTTATAGAGAAATACTATGACAAAACCTTTAGAAATGAACGTTTCTAAGTGAAACTGTAGATAAAAATTTGCCTTTGATTGGATTCAAAAATGACAATATATCAAGGTTTTCTACATGAAAATAAGAGGGCTATTAGAAATCAAAATGAGAAATCAATATGATTTTAATCACTTAGTAAAAGCAATATTTCACTTTTACTAGATTTAAGAAATGTACTTCTCTTTTTTGGAACTGATGGTGACCTTTTGCAACTTGCTAAAATGTATCTTTATATGGTAAAATTGAACCAGCTGCTTTACTCTCCTCTTTCTGTTGTTTTGTTTTGTTCTGGTGCATACTTAGCTGTGCAAGGGTACTAATCTTGGCTCTGCTTTCAGATATCACTCCTGCCAGGGTCCTGGGGACCACATGTAGTTCTGGCAGTGAGTTCTAGATCAGCACCATACAAGATAAGCACCTTAATCCTCTCCTTGATAGAAGTAGGCTATAAGAAATTGTATTATATATTTTAATTTCTCATTAAAATGTGATTGTTTACATAAATTTAAAACAAAATATTTGGGGCCAAAGTGATAGCACAGCGGTAGAATGTTTGCCTTGCACATAGCCAGTCCTGACAGACCTCGGTTGGTTTGATTCCCAGCCACCCATATGGTCCTCTGAGTCTGCCACGGGCGATTTTTGAGTGCAAAGCCATAGGTAACCATTGAGTGACACCAGGTATGACCCCCCCAATTTATTATCTTATTAATAATTTGAAACTGCAGAGCCAAAGACCACACTCTTTTAGGAATTAAGATTGTAAGACTCTTTGAAGAGAAAAGCAGACACACATCTTTCACATGGCATATTTGTTTACTCAGAGAGCAAAGAAGGCACATCATTATAGACTCAGAAGTCCTTACACATTTTGAGAACATTAAAAAGAAAAATCAGGGGCCCGGGAGATAGCATGGAGGTAAGGCGTTTGCCTTTCATGCAAAAGGTCATCGGTTCGAATCCTGGTGCCCCATATGGTCCCCCGTGCCTGCCAGGAGCAATTTCTGAGCATGGAGCCAGGAGTAACCCCTGAGACTGTCGGGTGTGACCCAAAAACCAAAAAAAAAAAAAAAAAACCAATAAATACAAGTATTACAGGCAAAAATCTAATGTTGACTGGAGATAAAAAAAAGAAAGGCATGGTTCTTGAAATAATTGTATAGACATTTACTTGAGAACTAGTGGAATCAGTTCATAATGGAGGAAATTAAATTAAAGCCAAATTTTTCTAAGTTATTAGGAACACAATTTATCTACCGCTTCAATTAATTAGGGTAAGCAAAAATTTTTTTCTCCCATTACTTCACACTCTTCCTTTTCAAATATTCCTATCACTTTTATTTAACAAGAAGAAGTAAAAAATAAATTTGATTTCTGCCAAATTCTAGAAGGAAAGAAGGTATTGATAGTAAGGAAATGTAAAAGGAAAAGAATTAATAAATCTTGTTCTCTAGGTATTGATAGTAAGGAAATGTAAAAGATAAAGACTTAATAAATCTTGTTCTCTACGTATTTCTTTTATCATTTTACTTTTCTTGGCCCTTTCCTTCTTTCTTAAAACAATGAAGAAGTCATGTATATTGCATAAGTAATGGTAAACCAAGAGTTAGTTACAGAGAAAAAGGACAGATTATTAGGTCCTCCAGACAGAAATCTCCAAAAGCTACCCAGCAGGTTCCCAGAGGCAGAACTTTATTTCAAAATTTTACCAGCACTGATACAAACAGCCACTACATTAAACTCCTTCCCATTCCCCATAGTCCCTCTAGTCCTGGTTTCCCCCTTAGAAAAAAAATCCAGCTTGAGCATGACATAGTTTGTGGAATTGTGAGAAGGGACAACTCCAACAAAAAGTTGGCTATTTTTTCAGATTACTAACACATAAATAAACCTATTTTTTCCCTTATCAACTGTTGGGCCTTTATTGATAAATAACAAGGGTTCCATAACAATTTTACAGTCAAAATTAGTAGAAGTAGTGGCCTGAGCTGTGGCACTAGAAGTAAGCGTCTGCCTTGCAAGCGCTAGCCGAGGACAGAACATGGTTCAATCCCCCTGCATCCCATAAGTGTTCCTGAGTGTCACTGGGTGTGGTCCCAAAATCAGCAACAGCAGAAAAATTAGTAGAACTAGAAAATATATTTCCACTTTTTTATGCTTCCAAACACTAATACACTGAAATAATTTTAAATTATGCTAAAAATAGTTTAAATACAAAGCATTCCCCTCCCCCACAATCCTGAACTTCCAGAAGCCTAAGACAGAACACCTAGACCTGCAGCCTCTAGTTTTTCAATGGCCCAGCTTCACACCTCTATGACTAATCTTTAAGGGACAAAAGACTCCAAATTGATGAAACTCCTAGGTAAAATGGTGTTCCAGCTGAAAACTTTGGGACCCTCTTAGAAGAAAACAAAGGGAATTCCCTGCCCTGTCAACACCCAAGCAGTTGCACCCATTCTCTACAGCCTTTGTTCTAAGAACACTCAAGTCACAGCTTTACAATGTCAAGAGATGCCAAGCCAAAAAATTCTTCCCAGTTCTATAGCTCCTGAAGGACACCTCTAGTTTGCAAAATATTGAGACAATCCATAGGAATACAATAAATTTTATAGGACAGTAGTATAGAAGCAAACTAAATTCAATGAAGGAAAA
Organism: Crocidura indochinensis; assembly: GCA_004027635.1. Lineage (NCBI taxonomy): Eukaryota > Metazoa > Chordata > Mammalia > Eulipotyphla > Soricidae > Crocidura > Crocidura indochinensis. The sequence continues at coordinate 8,754 of PVKC010000988.1, forward strand.
TAACACAGGGGGCCGGAGAGATAGCACAGTGGTAATGCGTTTGTCTTAGATGCAGAAGGACGGTGGTTCGAATCCCGGCATCCCATATGGTCCCCCGTGCCTGCTAGGAGTAATTTCTAAGCATGGGGCCAGGAGTAACCCCTGAGCACTGCCAGTGTGACCCAAACACCCACCCCAAAATAATAATAACACAGAAGGCTCAAATAACAACAAACAGCTCAGTAAATCCTCAGACAGTGACTTTAATAACACCATGGTGAAGTATATCATTTTTCATAAACTTTCTTTTACTGAACTATTTTTTATTTATTTTTTTAATTTTTTGGGGGCCACACCCGGTGACGCTCAGGGGTTACTCCTGGCTATACGCTCAGGAGTCGCTCCTGATTGGGGGACCATATGGGAAACCAGGGGATCGAATCGCAGTCCATCCTAGGCTAACGCAGGCAAGGCAGGCACCTTACCTCCAGTGCCACCGCCCGGCCCCTATTATACATATGATTGTTATTAGGTTTCAGTCATGTAAAGAACACTCCCTTCACCAGTGCAACATTCCCACCACCAATGTCCCAAATCTCCCTCCATCCCACCCAACCCCCACCTGTACTCTAGACAGGCTTTCCAGTTCCCTCATTCATTCACATGATTAGGGTAGTTCTCTGTGTAGTTCTTTCTATAACTGCACTCACCACTCTTTGTGGTGAGCTTCATGAAGTGAGCTGGAAGTTCCAGCCCTCCTCTCATTGTCTCTGAGGATTGTTGCAAAAATGACTTTTATTTTTCTCAAAACCCATAGATTAGTGAGACTATTCTCTGTGTGTGTCTCTCTCCCTCTGACTTATTTCACTATTCTTCAATAATTCTATTTACATTTTTATAATAACAAGCAATATAAAATAAATTATTTTTTGCTTGCTAAGGAAGTAGTCTTGGGCAGGTGGAAAATGGGGATAATGGTGGAGGGGAGTACACTGGTGTTGGGATAGGTGCTGGAACATTGTATGCCTGAAACAAGTCTATTATGAACAATTTTGTAAACCACATCATATAACATTAGAACAAAAAGAAAAATAATACAAAACTCATAAATATTCTAATTGTCTGGTGGAGTAAAATCCAGTCAAATAACATGTTGTTAATTGAATACAAAATACTAGCATTTTGCAAATGAGAATACTTTAATTTAAATATAATAAGTGAATATTAAACGTATAAGAAAGCCTTTACTGGGTGATAGTTCAGCAGGCTAGAATACATGCTTTGCTTACTGGAGGCCTAAATTCTATCCCCAACAACATTTTCCTCAAAGCACCTCTGGGAGCAACTGCAGAGCACCATATAGGGAGTTGTACCTAAGCACTGCAAAGTTTGGCTCACCTTTACCCTGAAATATAAATAAAATATACTTGATTTAAAATATTAAGTATTGTTGGGACCTGAATTCTTTTTTTTTTTTTTTTTTTTGGGTCACACCCGGCAGTGCTCAGGGGTTACTCCTGGCTCCATGCTCAGAAATTGCTCCTGGCAGGCACGGGGGACCATATGGGGCACCAGGATTCGAACCGATGACCTTTTGCATGAAAGGCAAACGCTTTACCTCCATGCTATCTCCTGGGCCCCTTGGGGACTTGAATTCTGAACAAGGAGGGACGTCATATTGTAAAGGCCACATGGCAGGCCTCTTCTCAGATTCTGAGCAGGGAGAGACGCCATTTTCTAAGAACCACATGGTGTAAATCACATGTTAGGTCTTCACAAACCAATTTCCATAGACTCCGCCTAAGCTACTGGTCATACCAGGTAGCCTATCAGGGAAGGACAAGGGATCAGTAGGAAAGTACCCCTAGACAATAGCAATCATTTTAAGGATCATCAGAAAGTTGGAACCTCCCTACATTCTTTCCCTATATAATCTTCATCATGACCTTGGGCAGGACTCATCTCCTTTGAGGAATGGCCCTGGCTGGCCAGTGTGGGGTCTTGTTGGCAGACGGATTAAAGTATTAAATTTTATTCCAGTTGTGTGGTCTCATCCTCCTCTAGACCCTAACAGTATGTTGTATGTTTTTTTCTTGTTGCTTAATTCTTCTCTTAGAATAATACTAATGTATAAGAAATGTATTCTACTACTGCCTAATTTTTAGATTATATAGTAAATGTGTAGGAAGAGAAAGAGTGGGAAAATGGAGTTAATATTTTTATTAGCTTATTGAGAGATCAAATAATTCATCCATAAATGACTAAAGCTAAATTTGTCCTAATTCATTGAAGATTACATTTGTCATTGATTGAATTTAGATAGTGGTAATTTTGGAGATTCTATCTAAAAGAGTAAATAAAATTTTTAGATTAAGACTATATCCTTAAAAAAAAAAAAGAAAAAAAGAGGGGGACCCGGCGGTGGCGCTGAAGGTAAGGTGCCTGCCTTGCCTGCGCTAGCCTAGGACGAACTGCAGTTCGATCCCCTGGTTTCCCATATGGTCCCTCAAGTCAGGAGCAACTTCTGAGCACATAGCCAGGAGTAACCCCTGAGCGTCACTGGGTGTGGGCCTCCCCCCAAAAAAAGACTATATCCTTTTTTTTTTGAGCATAAAATTGAAGGAAATATTCTATATATTTTATATTAAATTTTGTATTAGTAAAAAGGCAACTGGTATGAAGATAGGAATTCTGTTTAAAGGTACAATAAATACTTTTTAATAATATAAATAAAAAGATCATAATTATGTTTTCTATATACCATTGATACCCAGTGCTCATAGTGATCACTCAAACATTGTGTATATCACTCATAAAGATGGGACCAGGCGGTGGTGCTGGAGGTAAGGTGCCTGCCTTGCCTGCACTAGCCTAGGACAGACCGCGGTTCGATCCCCCGGTTTCCCACATGGTCCCCCAAGCCAGGAGCGACTTCTGAATGCATAGCCAGGAGTAACCCCTGAGCTTCACTGGGTGTGGCCCAAAAACCAAAAAAAAAAAAAAAAAGATCATTGATATGATTATCTAGAAATAACATTTTATTTTAAATATAACATTGAAAACATCTTACTTAAACACAATTCTTGAAGAAATTCCCACTTAAACCTTTGTGCATATCTGAAATTCCATTCTCTCACTTGTAAATGGAAATAACAATAACCAATTCATTTCATTGTTATGACAATTAAGTGAGATAATACAAAGTGCTTAGTACAAAGTCTGTTAGGTGTAAACATTTACAATGTGCTCTTCTGTTTACTCTTCAATGGAAAAACAAAGTCCATTTTTTAAAGCCTTGTATCAAGTTAAATATCAAATTTCCCTGAATGATTAAATCCCTGCCTCTTATGCCATGATATTTGTATTTCATTAAATAGTGATTTAAGATGCCTACATACTACACTTAGAGATAATACTAAATCAAATGTAGTCCTTTACTATTTAGGAATGGTAACTATTCCACAGGTCAGTTTGTTAGCCTTCTATTGAGAATTCAAAATTCAGATTCCCTGATAAACAATAAAGATATAGTGAGAACATAATTTTCTTGACTGAAAGATACTGTGTGATCTACTCTAGGTTAGAAAAACAGGTTTCTTGATCAAAAAGTTGGAGCTATAATTTGCATTATTATTTTCAGTGACTCTTAGTATATTTTTCTAATGATTAATCTCTTCACTCACCAGCCACCACACCCCTACAGGCACAACTTGCTCATTTTTTCCTTTAAGAACTATTGCCATTATAACACTAAAAACTGACCACTGTTTTGCTTCCCTCCTGGACACTGAAAAACTTATGCAAATTCATAAGCCTATAGTCAAGTCTCTGAAGTGAACATCTAACCCTTTTGGTTTAAGGGAAGGAGAAGAGGATTATTAAAGATTAGAGTCAAGGAACTCATATAAACTAATGATCATTAAGTATCTTAGCTTATCTTTTTATTCCTACACTATGCCTTGACCTTAACTCATTTTTCTCTCTCTTTTTTTAATTTAAAAATTGGAGTAAAGTAAAGACCCATAAAGAATCCAGGGAAAAAATGTCTACCTATTTACCAACATGTTATAGAACAACTAGAATTATAGGATTGAGGTTTATAGAATGGGATGAGGAAGGGAAACAAAACTGGCTGGATATAAAATATGGATAGGACATAAGGACACCATAGGAAAGATTATTGAATAATGAATAATTATTGAATAATTAAATAGTTATTGAATAATGGTTTGACAATAAAAATGAGTGCAATTTTCATGAATAAATATGCTTATAACTAGTGAAGTACAATTGAATATTGTTTCTCTCTCTTCTATATCCAACTAAATAATTGGAGAAGGTAAAGATAACTGGACTGTGTAGACAATATCACAATACACCAATAGGTATTTTGATAGTCACAGTATCATAAAGTAAATGTGGTCAGAAGTAAAGAAACTTTTATTAAAAATAATTAAAGTTTAATATTAAATCCTATGATATAATATTAAATATTCTAGGTAATAATGCATTAGGTTCATCTTTCTAATCTGTTTGACCATTGGTGAAGGAAAATATCTGGAAAACAGATGACACATGCCTTGCATTAGGCATTTGAACATAGTTTTGGTTGATGCTGTATTTTTGAGCTATATAATTGATGTTTTTCTTTCCTAACTGAACATTTGGATATTCTGGTAAAAGGAATAAAGAAGAATTCATTTGGGGCCTGCGAGGTGGCGCTAGAGGTATGGTGTCTGCCTTGCAAGCGCTAGCCAAGGAAGGACAGCGATTCAATACCCTGGCATTCCATATGGTCCCTCCAAGCCAGGGGCAATTTCTGAGTGCTTAGCCAGGAGCATCAAATGGGTGTGACCCAAAAAAACAAAACAAAACAAAAGAAAAAAAGAAGAATCCATTTAGCTGGTATTATTTGTCCATTGCTCTCCTTTGTCGAGAGTTTACCTTTCACAAAGGAAATCATAAAGTATAATTTGCATGCAATTTCTTTCAAACCAAAGCATTCATATGAACTGAGTATGTTCATTATTGAAGAATAATGAAGATTAAATCACATATTGAGCATTAAAAACATTAGTGGGGGCAAAGTAGCACATGCTGCTGAGATAAGCTAGTTGTGACCTAGCATTGGTTTATTATGACTATTTTCTTAGAAAAATTTCATCAAAATAAATTAACTCATTAAAACTTTTTTCCTTAACAGGTGCTGTACATATGATGTTTTAATGGGTTTAATTAAAGTGAATGACAGTTGATATTTAGCATATAGTAAAATTTAGGCTCTAATAAACTAAGCCAAAACATGATATATTTTACTTTTCATAAAATATTTTACTTCTATCATGGTTCATACAATAAAATTACCATGTTTACTATGGCTTGCTAAAATACAAAGATCTGATTTACAAGGCTGGATTCACCTCTAACTAATTATGTTATTTAAAAAGCATTTTAGTTAATAAAACTGTTATTTGCATCTAACAACATGCTTGTATATAATCAGTATTTAATAAATTTTTATTAATCACATGGGTGTTTGAAACATGAAGTGCTAGAACTATAAAATAAGAACAATTAATGAATGAAGAATTATAAGACAGAAAGAAGGAAATACAGTTAAAGAGGGGCGGGGCTAGTGGACTTCATTAACTCACCATCTTTGTCATTTTTTTACATGAAGATAAATATATCTACCCTATCCTAGAAAGATGGAATGTGAATTATTATGAGTTTAACTATTATAAAGAATCAGGCACTTTTGCATGAAAAACTATTGTATGATGTAAGTGAAATTATAATATGAAAAGTTCTCATTTCCAAAATAAAGGAATTCAGTCTGTAAATAGATCTAAGACCTTTTTTTTTTTTTGACTCCTCTCTCATCTTCAGCCTTTAACTATTTTTTTTTGAGGGTCTCATTAGTGATGCTCAGAGGCTCATCCCAAACCCCTCCTTTGCTATTATTCCCAAGGTACTCTGGGTACCATACAGTACCAGAATTTTAACCTGACACCAGAGTATACAACACATTTTCTTCTTATTGACCTGCTTCCTTGCTCCTGAGGCCTGTTTTAAGCAAACAGGCTTCTTACTATTGCCATATTAATAGAAGCTTTGTTTGGATACATTTCATCCAAGTCATTTGATCTATATTTTCTTGAAATTCCCCCTCTATTTGAGAGGAACTTTCTATGTGATTCACAGATAAGGATAACATTCACATTGGCCAGATTTCTTACACCAAGGTTACTGGTACCACAATGAACTAAAGAAGCAATATAATCATCTTGTTTCATAAGAAAACAGAATATTTGTTAGAACAAGTAAAATGCAAAGATGAAGCAGACTTATCAGGCTGAGAATTTCACTTGTTCAATTCTGATGAACCAACCCATCAAACGTTTGCCTTCCATTACAATAACATCATTTTAGAGCTCCAGAGGTCAGGTGCATATGCACTGTACACAGGAGGTTTGGGTTAAATCCATGGGTTCATGTGGTTCCTCCAGGCATTTCTGGGTGTTGATGGGACACAAAGTCAAATAAAAAACCATTGGTAGTTTCAGAGCTGCAGATGGTGAGTACTCAATGCCATGAAGTATTTGCTGAAGCAGAAGGTGATGAGTTCAAAGCCTGACCCACACAGGCTGAGGATATGTTGATAGGGAACCACAGAAGAAAAGAAGATGGTTCAGTGACTTAGGCAACAGTCAGGTTGAGATCCTGAGATGAATTCCTAATGCCATGTTTCTGCAATCCTGAAAACCCCAAGGTCCAGGGTTTCTGATAAGGAAAAATATTTAAAAAGTGATAGATCTGTTTGGATAAAGATATAAATATTCTCTTTGTGAACCAGTACTAGAGTCCAGCTTAATTCACTTGTAAGAAATGCGATTAAAAATATGGTTTGAAATATTTCAAATTTGGCTCTGTGCCACAGAACTCTAAATACTTCTTTGATTACATATTGATGCTTTAAAGTAAATTTATTATGTGTTGTTTATTTACATGAATATTTTGAGCACATTCTTCATATTCCATCATAAAAATATTTTACATAATTTTTGAATAATAAATGATGAACTATGATCCTCTTCATGCATAGTAAATGTTAAATGCTGCATTGTTTGCAGACATTAAGCCAAAAGTGTTATTTGAGATGTTGCAAAATCCTGACCCCTTTAAAAGCCAAACAGCACTACAGCAGGCCTTCCCTAGCAACTGTATTCATAATGGCAATCTCAGACAGTCAGTCAAACTAAATAAACCATCAAGAATTCCAAGCTAGAAATGAGTTGTTGAGGGCTCCCGTTATCATGTCGGGACTGAGGTCATGGAGGAAACTGGAATGTTATTTTCACTAGTGCTGGCCTGCCAGTTAGTGCCGGAATTAGATTTTAGTGAAGGTGAACTTCACCATTGCTGATACTGGCAGAAATGCACTCAGATTCCTTGTAAGGGCATCAGAAAGGTGTGTAGATTACAGAGAGGTGAATACACTCTCTCTTCTATTTCTCTGTCCCTTGTCTTAAATGTCTCTTGTTGATCTAGAAAACCAGTGCAGTATATCAAGGTATATGATTCCTAATTTGTCCATCAATGCTAGAAATCGAACCAAAATTTCTGAGTACTATGTCAGCACATTCAAAAGGAACAGATGTTGGTGCACTGGTTAAAAGAGACGATCCTTAATAAGAAAGTATTATTTCAAGTGAGGTGCTTAGAAGGATTATGTCCTTTGTTTTTAGAGTATATTTTTATTTAACCGTAATAGGAAAGTTTATAAAATACAGCGACTTAGTCACATTTCTTAAATCAATAAAGTCTCTGAATTGGTGAAAAAAATACATGAAGCATAATTGTTCTAAAGTAAGTGATTTTTTTACTTCTTAACCTTTCTGGATTTAAGAGTAAACAATAGGAGAGGACACATTTTTACTCTGCAATTTAACTTAAAAAAATAAGCTATGTATACAGGCTCTTACTGTATTTTTAGGCAGAATAAACTATATCGATTTTCTAGAATTTTTAGCAATGATAACTCAAAGGAAAAATTATATAATTGCATTTCTTGAAGTAATTGTAAAATAAAGATTGATATTAGATTATGTAATTAAGATAGTGGTTATTGATTATGAAAAGAATATGTGGGTATCAAATGAAATCTCTCAAATACCCATGATTTCCATCATCTGGAGATAGAATACAGGGCTGGAATTCAGAGTCTCTGCCACATTGATAGAAAGGGTTTTCCTCTGCACATTTTCTTTACAACTACAAGGTTTGTCTTTGGCAATTTATTGGTGAAGTAAGAGGCAAAGGCAAAGAGCCATGCTTTCTTCACATTCTTTTTTTTTCTTCTATTCTTTACATTCATGTGTGTGTGTGCGTGCGTGCTTGCGCGCGCGCGCGCGCGCGTGTGTGTGTGTGTGTGTGTGTGTGTGCGCGCGCGCACGCTGTTTTCTTCACATTCTTGTGGGGGGGTGGCTTTGAGGACATACCCTGAGATGCTCAGGTTCTGCATTGGAACTACTCCTGGTGATGCTCAGGGAAACATGGGATGCCAGGATTGAACCTGGGTCAGCTGCATGTAAGGCAAGTACCTTTCTCACACTCCTATCACTTTGACCCTTTCTTTACATTCTTGACAAGACATGCAGCACTATTATTTTAATAGAAATAAGCCCTTACAAAAAGTCATGCGAATTCCAATCAATTTTTAAAAATTCATTAATACTAACACGTCCATAGTTTTATTGTTGTTGTCATTGTTAAAAAAAAACACAGAATAAAAGCTGTAGCTATATTAGTGTTAATGATTGCTTTCATACAAATCTCTGCAATGTATCATCATGAATGCATTATTTATCACCATTTCAGATATTGCAAATACACTGAGCAAGATGGAGAATCTTTATTGACATATTGATGTAACAAAGAGAATTAGTACAATTAAGATACATCTGGCATAAAAGAAAGGTTTCTGAAGCTGCAGCTCTGATAAGTAATGCCTAGTAAGTAAGAGGGAACTTTTCCAGGTGGCTGAAAAGTCAGGTCAGAAGCAGGAAACTGTTATATCTGTTTGGTTAGCAACAATAAGCCAACATCTACTTGAAGGCTCGACAAGTTATAATATTTTATATTCTTATTTTAAGATGATATATCAGAATTATTTATTGCTTTCTATCGAGCGTGGTGGAAATAACCTTTGTCCTGAATTCTGAACACTAACTGGCATTTTCATATCAGTCTAACATCAACATTTGAAATACAACCAAAACCAAATATTCTCAAGATTAGAAGTAGAGCAGCCTGTTACATCATTTCCTCAAAAAATTATAGCCTGGGATACTAAGGGTCTTTATAACTTATTTCTGAAGGTTATAGTAAAAAAGAATGATAGGAAAAGAGTTCAAGAAAAAGAGTAGAAATCAACGGAAAGTAAGTGAACTGAAACAAAAATAACAAAACTAAGTCCCAAGTAAATAAAAATCTTTGGTGACTGCAGGAGAAAAGGGACAAAGTGTGAGAGAAATGGAGAAAAGGAGTCTTTCTGTCCCTGTGCTTAGATAGACATTTTAATTTATACCTCTAAATTCTATATCATTACTAACCAGTGATAAAGGAATCAAAAGTGCATTAGAAATCACTGTTCTCTCAAAAGCTTTCTATTGTCCTCTATGGGATTAAAATGGCCAGAAATATATTTTGAGATATTTTGAAAGAGATTTTGATGCTCCTGTTAATAACCCAGATAATGGGTCAGAAGAGTTTGTTTCTTATTCTTTGGCATAATATTGAAAACACTATATAGGGGTGCTATCTGATTTCTACCACAAGTCCCTCTTAACCACTGCATAGTGATCAATTGAATTATCTCCACAAATGATTTAACTCCACAACAGAAAAATCAAATGAATAGTTTGTTTCTGATATGGGGAACTTCCTTGCAAAGCTTGATTATAGAATGAGGAAGAACTTCCCTGTGTCTAGTGCAGCAACAGTCTTATGAAAGAATCAACAGAGCATAAGAAAAAAGATGTATCTCCCCTTTTAATAAGATGTTGGTGCATGAAAGGAAAGTAAAAAATAGCCTGTTCCATGTTTGAGCATTAGAGTAAACCCACACATTTTAACCATAGCACAGATAAGTTAAAGAAGTCATTTTTTAATCTATTTTAATGGTTTTATTTAAACACCTTGATTACAGACATAATTGTAGTTGGGTATCAGTTTTATAAAGAACACCCAAACACCCCTTCACCAGTGCAACATTCCCACCACCAATGACCCCCATCTCCCATCTCCCACCCACCCACCCCTAACCTGATTCGAGAGAGGCCTTTTAAGAAATCATTCTTTTATCTGTGGAAGAAGCAAATAATTGCACAAAGAATTAATCAAAATATTTTTCAATAGCACTTAAAGAGGAACCAAGTAGGATTTCTTTATTAGATTTTCCTTCTCAGTCTAGAAAGTTTAGAATACATGAATATTACATTTTGACACCTAAAAATATAAGCTCTTAAATTTTCAAAAATAATACCTTTATCATTGCTAATTGAATATAGATTTGTATTAGTTGGGATTTTTTTGGTCATTCAGGCAGTACTCAGGGCTTATTACTATCTTTGCACTCCATTCAGAGATTACTCCTGGTGGGGATTTCTTGACTAGATGAGGTGGCAGGGATAAAACTTGGGTTGGCGACATGCACAAAAAGTACTTACTATACTGTAAGCCTTCCCCAACTTTCTGTATCCCTAACGTCTTCTTTTGGCATGTAAAAGTCTACCTGGATAATAGGGCCTCCCTCCACATGGTGGGAAAGGTTCTAGATAATAAAGTAAAAGTGCTGACTTTGGGCATAGGTACAGACATGGTATAACAGTACATGGTAGAGCGAGCTGACTCCGATATATGTTACCTGATTGCTGTGTATTATTTCTCCTCCACTACCCTGCTTTAACAGATCCATCAGCCTAAGAGTTTAGAAACAAACTCTTGGGCAACCTCACCCAATTCATGGATCTATTGTTATTCTATACTGTACCATCTCTTTCGTCCCCAATGATTATGTTTTTAAAGGAAGAGTATTGTTTCAGGTTTGTTCCCATAGAGCACATTATACCTGGCAACTTTTATTTGCTTAGATTGCCTGTTTGACACCCAAGAGGTGACTTCATTTATAGAAATCAATTTAAAGGGCTGGAAGATGACTCCATAGCCTTCGATACTTTCACAGAAAGAAAGGGGTTCTGAGTTCAGCCCTCTGAGAGCCCCATGTTCTGAGGTGAAGAGAACAATCCTGCTCTCTGAGATCCTTGAGGAGAAGGACCCAGAAAATCATTTAGTAGTTTAAAAACACTTGCCTGGTAAATGCAAGGTCATGAGTTTAAGTCATAGCTCCAACTGCATGCCTGCAGGTAACCCTAAAAGCCCTACTATTAGAGATTCAGAGGAGAAAGCCTCAGAAGATGGACTAATAGCTCACTGGTACCACACATGTTCCAAGAAAATCATTTTGTTGTTGTTTTTTTGTTTGTTTGTTTTTTGGGCCACATTTGGTGATGCTCAGGGGTTACTCCTGACTCTACATCAGAAACCGCTTCTGGCTTGGGGGACCATATGGGACTCCCAGGGATCAAATCACGGTCCACCCTAAGTTAGTGCACGCAAGGCAGACACCCTACTGCTTGAGCCACTGCTCTGGCCCTTCCAAAGAAATCTTGATTACCCTAATATCTGGTTCATCCAGAAGGGAAAACATTAGAAATTACTCTAAAGCTCAATTATTAAAAGAGTTTTGAGGCTGGAGAGATAGCACAGTGGTAGGGTGTTTGCCTTGTATGTGACCAACCCAGATGGACCTGGGTTTGATTCCTGGCATCCCATAACATCATCCAAGCCTGTCAGGAGCGATTTCTGAGCACAGTCTCAGGAGTAACCCTTGAACATTGCTGGGTTGGCCCAAAGCCAAACCAAAACCAAAGAAAATCATGGTTCTTAGAGCTAAAAGAGGTAAAATTCTTCAAGAGTCAATATTTGTTCCTTATCTATGATCATTCCAGCTCGGCATTTTTATCTCCTTCCTCTGCATCAAAATTCTAAACAAATATTAGCCACACTTGTGTTCTTCATTAAAAACATATGCCCAAAATGTTCAAGGGGCAGATTATTGTAGGTTGAATTTCAAATATTTTTGGATTTTAATTTTTTAATTTGTCATTGGGAAATGTAATTTATATTATAAATACTTTAAGGAGTAGAGTCATATATTGATTAAAATATAAATGCTTTTCAATATAGTTGGTTTCTCAAGATATTGAATACAACTATTGTTTTGTAATAAATAAGATTCCCAGAATCCAGGAGAGTAAATATAAATGATTGCAACACCTTTTCCCAAAGTGGATATACTGCCCTCTGGGGGACACTTGAAGATTGAGGGGTGGGTGATTGTAGCCAAAGGTACAATTGGGGGCATGTTTCTTGGAAAGAAAGAATATAAATTTCCAGGCAGGCAGAGAGTGAGGGTTTTTCTCTTTTCTCCTGAATAGCAGACGGTAATCCAAATAAATTTGGAGACTTCTGGTCTACAGTAAATGTTTTCATAAATTAAAAAAATTTGATCTTTCTTTTCTTCATTGTCTGATTTTATGGTCACTTTTCTGTTGTCTTTCTAACTCCTCTTAATTGATTACCTGCCTGTAGAATGGGAAACAAGCAATATGATGGAATTTTACATCACAGAGGAGTTAACAGACTATAATAGGACAATTTCTCTACAAGAAAAATAAATGCCAAAGTGCATATAGACTTCAAAATTCCATTGTGGAAGAGCCAAAGGATGTTTTTTTATATACTGCTCTTCTGGTTCTTTTTTTTTTACTTTATTTATTTATTAATTGATTGGTTTGGGGGCCACAACCAACTGTACTAAGTGGTTACTCCTGGCTATGCACTCAGAAATCACCCCTGGCAGGCTGGGGGACCATATGGAATACCAGGAATCAGACTGGTTGGTTGCATGTAAGGCTAATGCTCTACTGCTGTGCTATCTCTCTGTTTTAAGATAAGAAAATATTTCTATATATTTACTACTGAACACATTTAATATCCCCAAACCCTTCCATTAACTGCAAGTTCCTTTAAGATGATAGTTTAACTGGTGACTTGGAAATGGTTCAGTAGCTAAAACTGTCTGCCCAGTAAACTCCAGGGTGTGAGTTCAAAACCTAATACCTCCCACATGTGCAGAGGGAACTCTGATAAGTCTATTACTTAGAATCTCTGTCATGTACACTTGAAAGATGACTCCTTGACTTTAAAGCTACCTAGTGTGCTTTAAGTGTGCGCTTAATCCCCAGTGTTGCCATATGCAAGTTTGAAGATCTTCAAGAAGTAAAAACACAGGACTGGAGTGGTAGCACAGCAGTAGGGTGTTTGCCTGGCAAGTGGCTGTGGAGGATGGATGCGGGTTCGAACCCAGGCATGTCATATGGTCCCCAAGGCAGGAGCAGTTTCTGAGCACAGAGCCAAGAGCAACCCCTGAACACCACTGGGTGTGGTCAAACAAACAAACCAAAACAAGCAAACAAAAAGAAGTTAAAAATAAATTATCTGATATTTAAAGAGTATTCTATGGTGAAACAAAATGTCTTCAATTACTATTGGTTAGCTCATTGCTTTGTTCTCTCCTTCTTGTACATCAAAACATTATCAGATATATTCAGCCTTTGAATAGAATTATTTGAAATTGTATTTTATATAGTATAAAAATTTTGATATCCATATTTAGGTATAAATTTATCTCCCCTGAAAGACTCAGATATAAAATGTCGTGGAAAAGGCTAGTTTAGGATATAACTGGTTAAGTTGAAGCAAACCAAAGTAGTGTCTTTATAAAGAAAAGAATTGACACAGGAAGATGGCTAAGTAATGACAGAGAAAGAGGTTGTTAATTGGAAATAAATATAGAGCCATATGATTCTTAACTATTGTCACAAGAAAACATATAAAATAGAGATTCAGTGAATTTAAAAAAAATAAGAGAAACTTGTGTTACATATAGATTAGGAAAATTATAGGTAGATAATAGGGGTCATGGGTGAATGGGAGAAATAATTTAATATTCTCTAAGAGTTTACTTTTAGAATTGTTGTTTAGTGCATCTAATGATATTACTCAGTATTTATAGGTAATAAACCTAGAAAAAAGCTTTACAGAAATAGAGGCATTTCATTAGGGTTGTTCTATTCTCTTCTATTTGTGAATAGATAAGAAGGAGGGGATGAAGGGAGGAAAAATGGAAGAAAAGAAGAAAGAAAGGAAGGAAGGAAGGAAGAAGAAAGAAAAAGAGAAAGAAAGAAGAAAAGAAAGAAGGGAGGGATGGGTAAAGAAAGACTAAACAAAGAAAGGAAGGTAGAGTGGGAAGATGGAGGATGGAAGGAAGGAAGGGAAAGAGGAAAGAAGGAAAGGAGGAAGGGAGGAGGAGAGGGAAGGAGAGAAATGGAGGAAGTAAAGAGCAAAGAATAGGGGCCCGGGAGATAGCATGGAGGTAAGGCGTTTGCCTTTCATGCAAAAGGTCATCGGTTGGAATCCCGGTGCCCCATATGGTCCCCCGTGCCTGCCAGGAGCAATTTCTGAGCATGGAGCCAGGAGTAACCCCTGAGCACTGCCGGTGTGACCCAAAAACCAAAAAAAAAAAAATTAAAAAAAAAAGAACAAAGAATAGGAGGATGGATTGAAGGAAGGGAGGGAGAGATGTAGGGAGGGAGGAATGCTGGGAGGGGAAAATGGTGGGAGAGAAAAAGGGTGGAAGGGAGAGAGGAAGAAAAAAGAGAAGGAAGGAAGAGAAGGAGAAAGGAAAGAATGAAGAAAGGAACACTTGGAGGAAGAATGGAAGGAAGGAGGGAATGGAGGAAAGGAGGGAGGTAGAAAGAAAAGAGATGAAAAGGAAGTGAGAGAAGGAGAGAGGGAGAGATGGAGAGAGGGTGGAAGTAGAAAAGAAGATAGAGAGGAAGTAAGGAAGGGCTGGAGTGATAGTTCAGCGGTAGGGCATTTGCCTTGCAGGACGCTGACCCAGGAGGGATCTCGGTTAGATCCCGGCGTTCTACATTGTCCCCCAAGCCAGAACCGTTTTTCAGAGCTCATAGTCAGAAGTAACTCCTGAGTGTAACCGGATGTGCCCCCTAACCCCCCAAAAGAGAAGTAAGTAAGGAAAAGATATAGGACGGAGGAAGGAGAAAGGTAGAAAAGAAGGAAGGGCAGAAGACTGAAGGAGATCAGAAGGCTCCTATAAGAGCAACTTTTTAGCACACAGTTGTTACACTGTATACATACTTGTTATACAGAATGTGATGTTTTATATGCACTATCCAATTTAATTTATATAAAAACACTGTGATATACATTCATTTCTCCCATTTTATCAGATATAAAGTTTGAAAATCAGAGAATTATTTTATGGAGCCCTAGAGGTAAGCAGGAGTTAAAGCACATGCCTTATGCACATTTGATCCAGTTGATCCCTGACATAATATATGGTTTCCTGAGCACCACCAATAATAATTGATGAGTACAAACTAGGAGTAAACTCTGGGTATAGGTGGGTGTGGCCTAAGAAACAGCAAAAGAAGGTATTTTCTCTTTGATCTCAGGTTCTACTCAGAATTCCACACAAGTCCAAGTTTCACATCTGACTCTAAGACCAATGAGCTCAACTGCTGTGGTTCTAGAATGCTATTTCATTGCTTTTCTTAAAAGAAATTGTCACAGAGAGAAAGAGAAAGATTGAGAGAGAAGTTTCCAAAATTAGCAGACAGAACAAATTCATTAGTTTAGACATAATAGATATTGTTGTATGCTATAAAATAATTCAGGGAAAATTTTGACACATACTGTGGTATAAAAATATATAATAGGGGCTGAAGCAATAAATAGCACAGTGGGTAGGGTATTTGCCTTGCAGGCAGCCAACCCAGGTTCAATTCCTTGCATAGTGTATGGTCCCCCGAGCATGACAGGAATGATTCTTGAGAGCAGAGCCAGGAGTAACTCCTGAGCATCATCAGGTGTGCCAAACAACATAAACAAAAATAGCAATGTAGTAGCCTCTGTGAGACATATAATACCTATCTACTCCATTGTTAAATACATCAAATGATCACATGTGTATTTCATGTGCTCCTTAACAACCCTTCCACTTCTACATTCTCCTTTAATTTAGTTCATCAATTCTCTATCTCTACATCAAAAGTTCACAAATAGAACCAATAGCAAAACTTAATATAGAAATTTACTTTGGCACATGTGTATAATTTTAATAGTTTTAACTAAAAATTATAAATGTCAAAGTCTCATTATTATCTCAACTACACAACCATCTACCAACATAACAAAGCTTATGATTATAACTATGGAAGTTATAAGTATCAAGATTTTATAAATATAGAATTAATACCTACAGAGAATAAGTTCTGTTTAAAGTATATTCATCTTCTCAATTAGGGATCCTAAGTATATCAGAACCCTTCTATAGGACAATTTCTGCTATTTCCAGATTGATAAATCATTTCCTTGAAGTTTTTCAACTGCTTTATTTTAGGGTATTTTTAAAGACTTCAGGTTCAAAGAGCAATGCTGGCCAGAGCTGCTATTAAGAAAAGCAATCAAGTCAAAAATTCTACACAAAAGAGACACATTTCAGAGAAGCTGCAAATAAATAGATTATAGACTGAACTACAACCATTCAATAGTATTTTTGTTGTTGTTATTCAGGAAAACAATTTTCCCCCTAGAACTTGGTCGATAAAAAACGAAAAAGAGAAATTTCTGTGTCTCACAGATTGTCTATAAGTAAGAGAGAACAGACAAGTCTGACAAACATCTAGGAAATGGCAATATAGACCATGCAGAGTTTTACTCCACTACAAATCTTGTCTGGAATTAACAAGTATCCTGTCTTCTAATATGATTGGCTGCAAGGATTCCAGTAATTTAAAATACAAATAGTGCTGAGAAAGCATGGTAAGGATTGGCATATTATAGTTCTGGAAACACTGAACCTTATGAATGATATAGCGGTAAAAGGAAAGAGATATTGCCAGAAAATATTGATAGTGGATTGGATCTAAATTCACAGGAGAGGAATTGCCTGGCAGAAATACACAACCCCCTGTAACAGTAGTTTCTTAACTACTGATTTTCTTTGGGAAGTAAAAGATATCTTTTTGCTTTCTACTACTTACAAATGAAAGTTGTGATCCATAAATGTTGAGACTATGCACTTCAGAGAACAGACTTGGCATTAGATTGACCTGGAAGAAGTATTGACATCACCACATTTCTTAAGGCTGTTTACCCACATAGCTTCAGTTTCCTCTTCTCACAATTAGTACATTCCTTTTGCTCTAGTATGACGGAATAAAAAAAGAAAATGTGTCTAAGTGACAGGGGACTGTGAATATCCTTAGGGACTAGTAGTTTGCATTTTTTAACTTTGCATTTTTTTGTATATGCTTAGCCAGCATATGATTTTTGGGATATTGGCAATTTCATGATTCTAAAATATATGGCTTGAAAAGCCACCTTATTTTTCAATATATTACTTAATAAAGGGCTCTACTTGGTGTAACCACTCATTTTAAGGCAGTAAAACCATGTTTAATTAATAGTACCATATTAATTATGTCAGTGGACTAGTTTTTTTGTTTTTTGTTTTTTGCTTTTTGGGCCACATTTGGTGATGCTCAGGAGTTACTCTTGTCTATGCACTCAGAAATCACTCCTGGCTTGGGGGACCATATGGGATGCCAGGGGATCGAACTGCAGCCCATTCTAGGTTAGTGCACCACTGCTCCAGCCCCTGACTACTAGCTTTTATGATTACAAAAAGTGCAATACTACAAATAATAATAGCAAAATAAATAATAGAAAGAAGAAATTAACAGAAAATTCCTCAAAGAATATTCACAAATGGTCAAAAGGTATATGAGAGAATGCTCTGCTTCAGTTACATTAGGGGAATGCAAATCAAAGCAATAGTGAGATATCTCATATTATGAGACTGGCACACATCAGTCAGTAATAGTATTAATGTGAGGGATTCTAATTCTCTGTAGGTATATTACTGATGCAACCTTTTCTTGTTTTGTTTTTTTTTTTTTTAAACTTATGGACACTCTTTAAGAAACTAGAAATTGAGCTTCTCTATAATTTAGCATTCCCATTTCTGTTTTTGTTTAATTTTTTGTTTGCTCGCTTGAGGGCATACCTGGAGATGTTTGGGGCTTATTCTGAGCTCTGCATTCTCAGGAATCATTCCCAGTGAGATCACCAGACCATTGATATGCCAATAATAAAACCCAAGGTTGACTGCATGGAAAGCAAATGTCCTACTAACTGTACTATCACTCTGACCCCACTCCTTGTACCTATCCAAAAGACCCAAAAACTCTATTAAAAATTGAACTCCTATCTTTTTGTCTTTTGTGGGGGCAACACTTGCTAGTCCTCAATATTAACTGGTGGGTTGGTACTGGGTTGGCTAAGTGCAAGGCAAAAGCTCTAACCTCATGCTCCTATGTTTATTGCAGCACTATTCACAATAGGAAAAATCTAGAAACAACCCAATTATCCAAGAACAGACTGGACAAATAAACAATAATTCATGTAGACAGTGACATACTCCTTGGCTATAAAATTAAATCATAAATCTGTTGTTACATAGAATGATTTTAAAAGTATCTTACTGACTGAAGTGAGCCAAAAGAAAAGGATCTGATACAGAATGATTTCTTCCATTTGTGGTATGACAAACAACAACAATAATGACAATAACAAGAGTAAGGCAATTATAAATGTCCAAAACAGAAACTGAATTTTAATAATAAACTTACTCTAAAGGAAGAATGAGAGGCAGGAAATATAGTGAAGGGTGGACATAGAAAAATGATGGAGGGAACTATAGTGGGGGAGTGTGAAGCTGAAATGTTTTATGTATGGAACCCAACCTTAATAATTTTGTAAAAAATTATATTGCAGGGGCTGGAAAGATAGCATGGAGGTAGGGTGTTTGCCTTGCATGCAGAAGGACGCTGGTTCCAATCCCTGTACCCCTGAGCCTGCCAGGAACGATTTCCGAGCATAGAGCCAGGAATAACCTCTGAGTGCTGCTGGATATGACCCAGAAAACAGCAAAAAATTACATTGCATAAAATAAAATTAGGATAAAAAGAAAGAGAACAATGATGATATTTGAGTTTGAAGAAAAACTAATTTACTCAACTATTTTTCTAAATGAGAAATATCAAATCTTCAGGTAGATTTACTGAGATTATTTGAAGAAAATTATAAAAAATGGCTTTTGGAAAACACCTATTGCACTCTTTTCCATTCTTTATTATTCATATTTTCTACCAAGTTTGACATTGTCCAGTAACATTATGAAAAATATCAGAATTGAAGAGAAATTTCATTTATTAGTTTCTCTGTTTGAATTTAGTACTGCATGAGCTAAGTTTTAAACCTTGAATGTAAGACATAGGTAAGAAATACAGGATAAAAGGATTTAGGATATCTAAATATTTTAGGTAAAATAGATTCCATGTTGGGCTGGAGATATAAGAGTTGAAGTGTTTGGCTTCTGTGAAGCAGAACCCGGTTTGATTACCCAGCATTGTACATTGTTTTCTGATCCCAGAAGCAGGAATAAGAGCTAAACTTAGCCAGGTGTGACTCCAAAAATTTGAAAGCAGGAAGGAAAGAAAGCATAAAAAAATGGAAGAGAGACATGGATGATTCCATGTCACTAAAAAGTTATGTTTTTTAAGGTTATTAGTAGGTGGATAAGTAAACTTCTAGAAATAGTTTTTAGAAAGGTTATGCTTGCTCTTAAGTTAATTAAATATGTATACTGTCAAATTTACGTTTTAGCTATAATATTATATAATAAATAGAATATATTATATAATTATACCATAAATGTGACTAAAATTATTAGAAAGGATGTCATGTAAATTTATGAAGCAGTATTCCTATCACACTAATAAGTTTTGTTGTTTGATAAGATTATTTAATCAAGCAAAATGGTCAAAGTTCCAAGTTTATTTTCTCTTTCAATAACACACTTTGCCCTGTTCCATGTATAATCTTAGAAATAGATAATCCCAAGTGGTCCACGGAATATAGAAAGAGAAAAGCACACCAGAGAACTGATAAGTCCTCCTTTGAAGTATTCTGAACACATGAACTCTGAATATAGGAATTTTATTTTATTCTGAACACATGACCTCTGAATACAGGAATTTTATTTTATTTTCCTTTTTTCCCAGGGCATTCAAAAAGAGCATTATGCAGGACTTTTCTCCAACTTCACACTCAGAGATTGCTCCTAAGGGACATCAGGGTCTATATGTGGTGAGGATTGAGCATGGGTTGTCCATGAGCCCTACTTACTATACTAACTCTCCAGCTCATAGGTGTTAGAAATTTTAGGGCAATAATTCTGCAACTGCTGTCTGAAATTTTCTCAATAAGCCATTGAAAGTTTTGTACATGAAGTAAAATCAGAATTTCCAGGATTGAAGAAATAGTACAGTGGTTTAAATATATGCCTTGCATATAACTTACCCAGGTTTCATCCCAAGCACTATATAGGTAACCAAGTATCAGTAGGTGTAGCTCTGAAGCATCTCAACACTATTGGGTATAGCAACAAAGTCTCTAATACCGCCGGGGTTCCTTGGATAATTCCTGGGAGTGGAGGGAATGAGTGAGCATCACTGTATCTCCTGTCCCTATAGTGAAATACCTGTTAGGTTGGCAGAGAATCAAGTAAAATGGGGCTCAGACATTCTGAACTACTCTGAGAGCACCCCCTTCCTAAATTAGAGTTTTTAATCAGATATGGCTAAAAGCTTGGTTGGGTTTGTTGTTGTTTTGTTATTGTTGTTCTTGTTGTCTTTTTTTTTTTTTGGTTACCTTTCAGTGCTCAGAATTTATTCCTGACTTTCTATTCTGGTATCACTTATGGTGGGTTCTGGTAACCACATTGAGCTGCCAGAGATTGAATTCAGATCCACTGCATGCAATATTTTATCTACTGTATTATGGCTCCGGTTCTGGAGGAATGTTTTTAAAGAAATGTTGGAACTTACTTGTTTCTTTTTTTCCATCACATTTCTGCTTCTATTCTCCAATATAAATGTACACACACACACAAACACACACACACACACACACACATACACACACACACACAAAGAATTGTTCAGAAAAATCCCTTTATTTTTAAAGGAAATAGATTAAGCAGCAAAAATTCCAAGTTTTTAACTTTCCCTATTTTAATGACTGAATAGGCATTGCTGACATATAATCTTCCTAGAGCAGAAAAGTCAAATACTAAAATAGCTTAAAACTAGGTCCTACTTGACTTAGATACTATTTGTCCACATGAAAGTATCATCAATGACACCTTTGTTGGCCAGTTTCAGCAAAACTACCAAGCTCTTAATGAGCATTTATTATTTATTTGACCTTCAGAGGTCTCAGGGTGCATGCACAGTTATAAAGTCATATGCATAAAACCATCTCTGCAATAAATTAAAATTAAACTAACCATGGCAGCGGTATTCTAGGAGCATAACTTTACTTACTTAGGTAGGCCAGGTGGAAGCGATGAGTTCTGCTCTGTGTCCTGAAGGTCAAGAGAATTGGATTCTGTCAAGGAAAGCCAGAAACTGCAGAGTCCAGCAAGAATCACCCTCTAGCCTGTGCCCTGTTGGTAGCAGAATCTAAGCAAGGGGAACCATGATGGCTGTTTGGGAAAACAGCAAGCATAAATCCAGTCATATTAATGGGGACTAAATAGGGACTTTCACTGCAGTGCCTCTTTCACTGCCTATTTACCTGTTCTTGAAATACAGATCAGTCTTTTCCAGGGATATCCACCTCCACTCCACAAACAAGGTGTGAAGTGTACCAAATATCATATTTTTCTTCGTTTTAATACCCTGACAAGGAGGAACAGAAAGTACACCGCACTGCCCCACCCAATACATAATACACTTAAAAAGGCTGATTGTGGGAAGAAAGAAAATGCATTTTTAAGAAAAAAAAAGGAAAAAAGATTAATTGAATGAATGTCCTGTCGTGTATGCACCAATAAGTATGCAATTTAATCATGAGACCAAAGCTGTATTACATATAGTTGGATAGTCAAGTGGTCAACTGCAAGGTTACCTTCTCTATTAGGCACAGTTGAGGCCTCTTCTTTTGCTTCTCAGAGAAAATTTGGGAGCTAAGTCATGGTTACTTAATTTGAGTTTATATTGCTTTTGATGAGTCCAACAGAAATGGAAACAAGAGGGCAAGCCAGAGGTAGCTTCATGATGTCTAACAATATATGGAAGACAATAACAAGTGTCTAAAAACATGTTATCAGTGTTACTGCCATACTGGCATTTTTTATAAGAAAATATACATGAGCCTTATCTATATAAGGTAATATTTTGGCCTGGTGCTATAAAATTGTTTGTATGGGCTTCCTAAAATGTACAGAATATGTGCCAATATTTTTAGAAGCTACAAAGGTTTTTATCTGTTTTGCTTAAATTCAAGTACAGCAACACTATGAAATTCTCTATCATTACTACTCTTTACAATGCAGTGATATGGAATAGGTCAGTTGAAGCTATTAAGATGCATAACAAGATGAAATCAAATTATCCAATACAGTTAATTCTCTTTTCTTTTCCTTCTCCTAATTTGTCTAAATAACAGAGTTGCGCTTTATTTTTTCCCCAAGATTTCCTTTGGATGACTAACTCATAATTCCTCTCAAAAACAAATACAGAACTATTCAGAGTCTGTGAAGTTCAAGCCTAAGAGAGAGATCTTTTTCTGGTTTGCTATTTTTAGAACACAAAACTAAAAATGCCATTGTTCATAGTCACATAACTCTTTATAATATAGTGCTATCAGAATTAGCAAACTAGCACATAACTAACTACAGAGCAGTTAGAATGTTGGTAAAATGACGCATATCTTAATTTTTGGTTTTTTTTTTGGCCACACCCATTGACACTCAGAGGTTACTCCTGGCTATGTGCTCAGAAATAGCTCCTGACTTAGTGGGACCATATGGGTTGCAGGGGGATCAAACCGTGATCCATCCTAGCTAACGGTTGCAAGGCAGATAGATGCATTACCTCTCGTACCACCGCTCTGGCCTTGACACATTTCTTAATTCTTTTTTGGTGTTTTTTTTTGGGGGGGGGTGGAGCGGGGGTCACACCTGGCAGTGCTCAGGGGTTACTCCTGGCTCCATGCTCAGAAATTGCTCCTGGCAGGCATGGGGGACCATATGGGACACCGGGATTCGAACGAATGACCTTCTGTATGAAAGGCAAACGCCTTACCTCCATGCTATCTCTCCGGCCCCCACATGTCTTAATTTTTAAAAGTCAATAAATCTGGGACCTGAGCAATGGGGCAGTGATAAGGCGTTTGCCTTGCAAGTGGCAGACCCAAGATGGACCTTGATTTGATCCCGGGAGTCCCATATGTTCCCCAACACCAGGAGCAATTTCAGAATGCATAGTAGGAGTAACCCCTGAGCTTCACCCGGTGTGCCTCCCCTCAAAAAAAAAAAGTCAATAAATCTGAAGTAAGTTAACTATATTGGTGATTACTTCTGTTAAGGATGAACATGAACCTCAATAATACCTGAAATCTGTAGGTATTTTATAAGCAACTCAACCTTCCTGCTAAACACTTTTCATCATTACTCTGAATTTCTCTCAATTCCTGTCCTACCCCTGTTCTGAACTCAGTATCACTCTACAACTTGGCTCATACTCTCCCAGGTGAGAGGTTGAGGACCTGCATTCGCTTTTCTTTGTCTTTGTTTTTAGGTTTCACCTGGTGAAACTCAGGGGTTATTGCTGGTTGTACACTTAGCATGGAGGTAGGGTGTTTGCCTTGCTTTCAGAAGGATGGTGGTTCGAATCCGGCATCCGATATGGTCCCCGGAGTCTGACAGGAGCAATTTCTGAGCATAGAGCCAGGAGGAAGCCCTGAGCTCTGCCAGGTGTGACCCAGAAAACAAAACAAAAACAAAAGAATTACTCCTGAGAATGTTCTAAGGGATGTTACAAATTGTGCCAGGGTTGGTTGGGTACAAGTTAAAGGTAAGCACTCTTTCTTCTGCCTAGGCCTAGGATAAACACTCTTTCTTTCCATACTATTATCTTGATAATGGTTGATTTTGTTATATTTAGCATTTTAATATATATTCATCTTCAATTTTATTTTATCAAAAGCATGCAAAAAGCAGAGAAGACTAAGTGCACGAAATTTTGAGTCAGACAGGGCTAAATTCAAGCTCTCAATCTGTTGTGCTAATAGTATGAATCATAATATCAAAATGATGATAGAGTTAAGGTGTTGAGTCATTAAATGAGAAAATTAAGGAAAACCACTCAGCACTGAACTTGCAGTGGGGAAGATAAGAAAAGTTGAATTCATAGTCAAAATAAAAGCCATTGGAGGTACTCATATTAAAAGTATTAGAAATAGGAAACTGCATATGCTATTACATGTGACAGAATTATTCAAGTTTTCTAAGCTTTCAGACTTTTTATTTACAATATGAGAGGGTAATACTATGTTCTACTTTGACAATTACCTATCCCATATGTAATTTCTTTCATGTAAAACTAATACTAAAGTCTTTTGCAAAACCACAGCACCTAGTAGTTACATGTTATTAGCGTATTATAAAATGAGACAAAAAGTAGTATTTATTTAATTGCACACATATATGAGTCTGTATGTGTCTAAGAAACCTTTGTGAAACATAAAGTATTGTGTACAAACAGAGTTTTACTCAGGGTGTGGTGAATTAGAGGTTGTCCTCTCAAAAACTGAAGCCGGAGATCAGGCCTTTATAAGTCTATTACTCCCTTAGATAAATAAATTGGGGTTTGAATTACACTAAAAAATTCCTGGAGTTCCCTGCTTTGGAGAATTAATAAGAGACCCACACGCACACACACATTCTCTCTGGGCCTTCAGAGCTCACTTTCCTTTTACAAGCGCCTCAATGTTTTCTGGACTTTTCTGAAATCTCTTATGTTACCTAGTCCAGCATTTGTTAACGTTTCTATGCATGCAGATCGGTACCAGTTGATGGACTGGTGGTTGAAGGATTCTGACCTACTCTGATAGTTCTTGCTACATTGGCTTCCTCAATTGTCTAATGACTTTTAGGCTCATAAAAGCAATATATTTTGCATTGATTCCTGGGAATTCAGGAAGCCACCAGGAGAGTGGTCTCTTAAACAGTTATTCTTCTAAGTTATAAACCTCTAGATATTTTGTTTTAATTAGTATCTTTGTATTGATCTTGGTTTTTCTCTCCTTGCCCAAATCATTTTTAAACCTATGTAGGAACATCTGAAAAGGGCACAGTCATTTATTGTTAGTCTCTTTATATTGTTGCCAAGCCTATTTGCCTGAAAACAAACTCTAGATAGCTTATAAGTGGGTTGACTCTGTTGTTTCAACCTCAGCTGAAATCATTATTCTCTATGAAATCATAAACCTCCCTACAGCAAGAGAATTTGACCTCAGGTACAGAAGAAGCAGTAAGGTTGAAGATTATACTCTCATATTTAGCAATAAAAAGGGAAGACAAATCCAATAGCTGTCCCAGAAATGATCCCTACTTATTTATTTGAAATGTATCCAAAGTGGATATAGTATTTTACATGGTTTGACCTATATGCTCTACACATGCATATGTACTTTGATGTGTCTCTTTAACCTCTAGATAAATGAGTTTACATGTTAGAAAAAGGTATTTTTTTCTTTGCTCCCTTTATATGACATGAACTCTAAAAACACATGACTCCTGGTGGTAGAGATATTACAGCAGGAAGGGTGCTTATTTGCATATGGTCAATGAGGTTCTATCTCCAGCAGTACATTAAGTTCTGTGACCATTGAGCACAGAGTCAGGGATAAACCCTGGACATAGCTGAGTACCCTCCAAATAAAGGATACTTTACTCCTGGATTTTCATATACCGTGACTGCTTAAGTGTTATAATGACTAAATATGCTTTTGAGAGAGTTCAGGTGGAAAAGTACTTGCTTTGAAAGTGGCTGAAACTACTTTGATCCCTGGTATCACATATGATCCCCAGAGCATATTCTGTGATCCCTGAGCATATGGCCAGGAGTTAGCACTGAGCATAGCCATGTGTGACCTAGATCCCTCCACCACCATCCCCCAAAAGACAAAATATGTTAAATACCTATGATTAACCACATTTGGCTATTTAGTATGACTGAATATGATATTAATACTATAATTTCAATAACATGAATATTTTCTAAGAGCTACCAATATGTGAAATATGTTTGTAAATTTTAAAACAATTAAATGTAAAAGCAAAGATTCACCATTAGACCATATAAACTGAAATGTTGGCATCAAAATTTAGAATACAATACTACTAATTGGAACATAAGTGAAAAAATTGAATATATAGTTTTCATATTCTCTAGAATGGATGACCATTACTTTATATAGTATAATTCAATGTCATATAGAAACATTTTATTCATATTACTTTCAACATTCATTCCAAAATCTTTTTCTATACTGTTCACTTCCACATTCATCCCAATAGCCTTTTTCTAACATTCGGAAAATATAAGTTATTTCCTTTGAGAAACCCGAGAAATGACTTAAGACGGCAAGTGAGAACACAGAAATGCACAAGTGATGTTTTAAAAATATTAGTACATGATTACACAAGTTTACAATCACCAATGTTTATTGATTGATTATAATATTTCTGGCACTGTGCTTAACTTAATACATATTTTATTTTATTTAATTCTCAGAACATTCTGAGTTTCCCAGGGCCAAAATGTGCCTCAACACAAAACATATTTTTGTACTTGTGAGGTCTCAAGTTCAATTCCATGCACCACAAAAAATATGTAGACTGGATATTGATATTGTTATTTCATACCTAAAAATTTAAAAATATCAATTGCTATTACTTTCATTCAAAATTTCACATACATAGTGAAGGAAAATTATATGCTGCATTTTATTAGTGAAATAGACATAAAAATAAGGTGTTTCATTTAGAAAACATGAGATATTACTAGAAAGGGAGTGTATTTTTATAGAAAAAAGTCAAAGTTCATTTCTGCTTGGAAAAATATATCCCAAGTTTCATTTTCTATATGGAAATATACTATTCATTATTTACAATAAAATTATAGCAACACTATAAAGTCTTAAAGTATAAACTTAATGATATTCAAGTCATAGAAGTGGTCCACCACTGGAGACATATAACAAGAATTTTTTATGAGAGTAGATTGAAAGATATTGGAATTAAGTGTTTTTTAATTTTGAGCCATTCCCGGTGACACTCAGGGGTTACTCCTCCTATGCACTCAGAAATTACTCCTGGCTTGGGGGACTATATGAGAAGCCAGGGGATCAAACTGCATTCTAAATCAGCCGCATTCAAGGCAAATGCCCTACTGCTGCACCTTTGCTCCAGCCCCTGGAATTAGTTTTATAAATATGTAGCTCATGTAATAACAGCTAAATTCAAGGGCAGGAGGCTTAGGAAATAAATGTTCCTCTCTCCCCTCTGCCTCAGGTTTTTGCAGCATTTCATAATCAATGTGCTTAAGAAATAAAATATGAAAAGTGAATGACTTAGATTGAGTAATGAGTTGAGTATATTTAAATGATTTTTTTTCTATTGCTGTTGGGATTTTTTGTTTGTTTGTTTGGGTTTTTGGGTCACACCGGGCAGTGTTCAGGGATTGCTCATGGCTCTGCACTCGGAAATCGCTCCTGGAAGGCTCGGGGGACCATATGGAATGCTGGGATTTGAACCACCGTTTGTCCTGGGTTGGTTGCATGCAAGGCAAACGCCCTACTGATGTGCTAACTTTCCAACCTGTGTTGCTGGTTTTTAATAGAAAAAAAAACTAATTTGTCAATTCAGATAGTAAATTGGCATCTGATATTAATGTCATTGGAACCAGCTCTACTGAACAGTTTTAATCTCATTTCTTTTTTGCCTATTATAATACTTCTACAATATTAACCAGTACTATTTTATTTTGTGTCAACTTAAATTCTTTCTAAAATTAAAGAGTTAAAATTAATTCAACAATTAATGGCCTTGTTACTCTCCAATCTAATTAGATCCCTAAAAGAGAAGCTGTATTGTTTCAATATGAAATTTAATTTATTACCCTAATGAACATATTTTGTTAAATCTACTATTATAATTTTTAAAGATAGATAATAAATTTGGAAAATGATTTTACCAAATACAATCACCATTCATATTCCCCAAACTCAGATTAGTCAACAAAACTCACTCATGGTAGACTTAGGTGAACTTAAATCTTGTTTATCCTCCCTATTCTTATTGAACTTAAATATGAGAATGTAACACAGTACAGAATGTACACAGTTGAAACAAAGCCACATATACTTTCACTGACATATAAAACAAAAATCTTGCGGGGCTGGTGAGGTGGCGCTAGCATCTCGTAAGCGCTAGCCAAAGAAGGACTACCATTCGATCCTCTGGCGTCCCATATGGTCCCCCCAAGACAGGGGTAATTTCTGAGTGCTTAGTCAGGAGTAACCTCTGATCATCGAACGGGTGTGGCCCCCCGAAAAAAAAAATCTTGGAAACCAACATAATGAACAATGTAAGATTCTGATATACTAAGTGATTTATTTATTTATTTTTTGTTGTTTTTGTTTTTTGTTTTTTGTTTTTTGGGTCACACCCGGCAGTGCTCAGGGGTTACTCCTGGCTCCATGCTCAGAAATTGCTCCTGGCAGGCATGGGGGAACATATGGGGCACCGAGATTCGAACCGATGACCTTTTGTATGAAAGGCAAACGCCTTACCTTCATGCTATCTCCCGGGCCCCAAGTGATTTATTTTTAAAGTATGTGCCAATTTCTCACATATTGGAATTCACATTGAAATGAGTTACACCAATAAGAAGAAACTTACTTTTCATATTGAGTAAAGATCATAGAACTTTGGCATTGAAATATCTCATTGCACTTTTTTAGAATACAGTGATTTAACACGTTTATCATAAAACATTTGTTTAAGACATTTTATGTTCAAAGCAAACACACCACCAGTATAACCTCCCCTCTGTCAGTGTCACTAGTTTCCCACCCACCATCGTACTATGTCCCCTTGCTGGCACAAACACATTTACTTCATATTATTTGATACAACTCAAAAGAAAATGGAACTATCAACACTTAGATAATTAGAGCTAATTTGTAATAGTTTTTATATTTATCAAGCTTGTTAAGAACAATATTTTCTATGAATTCACTGGGCTGTGATTGGTGCTAGTTGAGCTTTCAGTGTTATTGTGTAGGTTTACTGAACTTGGGAGTCTTCAATGCAACTTTCCCATCAGATTGACTTTGGGCATAGTGAGCTGACACTACTATGAAATTTTGACTCTTGGTCAAGGATCATTGGTCCAGGATCTATTGATCTGAAACAAATTGTGTTGGTTGTTTGATAAGATTGAGTTATAGAGGTAGACCATTTCTTTAGAAAGATGTTAATTGTGACTGTGGGCTGTTGTGCCTTAATCAGATAAAGGAATCTGCTTGCCCCAATCCAAGAAGGCCCCCAAATTCTCAACAAGGACCATTCTACAAGGGAAGAGACTATTGTTAGCATTTTCTTTTTCTTTTTTTAATTTTTATTGTGGCCAAAGTGAATTAAAAATCTTAACACAGTGATATTTAAGGTACACAGTGAGGATAAATGAGGGCCTTTCCACCACCAGTGTAGTTCTCCCTTCATTCTTGTTCCCAGCATATATCCCTTATCTCCCTCCTTTATCCCCCAGAATGCTAGTGTAACTAAAAGCATATATGTTAACACTAATGTAAACCAATTTTTTTTTTGCAGTTCCAGATATTTTTACTAATGGTTTCTTAAAGGTTTAGCGTTAAAGGAACATTTTCTTTTAGGACTTATTACTGGAGAACTGCCACTTGTTAAGAAGATTGCAGGTATGGTTGGGGGCTGCTAGATTACTGGTTGCAAAGGCCGGGAGGACTCTGGGGACATGGCCCACTCTTTCCGAGAATATCTCAGAATTACACCCCCTATACTTGTCTCACCAGGAAGATTTATCTGCTCATCATATTTTCTGATTTCAGTTGTGGAGTTTGGCCCTTTCTCTTGGAGAATGTGGAATGTTACTGGGCTGCTGTGCCTCTGGCTGAAAAGGAAATTGCCTGCCCCAATCTCAGAAGACCCTAAGCCTGAAGCAGTCTATTCAGATGTGATGGCAGGCATCATCTTCTTTTGGAGCTTAGTATTAGAACAACTTAGTATTGTACTGCTTACTCATATTTGAATTTCTAATTCAATTGGAATACGAACTAAATAGAAATATTCCATAAATTTTCAGGACACAAAAGGCCAGAGTAATATATAAAAATAAAGCGCGTGCACACGCGCACACACACACATATACACACACACACACACACACACGCACAAATAAGTGTAAGGAGCTTCACTAAATAAGCCAGAATTTTACATTAAAACCCATGCTCTAAACAAGGTATGTGTAATATCTGAAATCACTAGTTGATTCCTTAGTTCTTTTCCTTTGGGGTCATTATTTGTATAATCATTCTTTCCCTCTCCTTTTCTCTCCCTCTTCTCTCTTTGCCACATAGTATACACTATTATCTACTTGTCAGCAGCACAGAGGCAGAAACTTTTGATGTCCACGTTTATCATGATATTCTCTTCCTCAGGACTGCAATCAGCAAAAAGCAATTAACTGAGCTAATAGCAGGTTAAAGAAAAACAAACTCATAGCTATAAATTAAATGGTACTATACAAGTCACAGCATACTAGCATATGCAGTATCACATTACATTTGCACAATAACTTGGTAAAGTTCATATATAGTCAATCTGATTCTATATAATTTGTCATTTCAACTCACATCTTAAAGTGATAAAACTTTAAATTCATAGAGATTAAGTAATTTGTTCATGGTCAACAATTCCCAGGGTACTTTTCCTATGTCTTGACACCTGAGACATGGCCATAGATGTTCATAGAACAAATTTAAAGTAATAAAATATGGCATCCTGATGCTTTTAGAAAGATCCAGAGAAAGAGGTATAGACTCTACAGTTGCATTTCTCCTAACATCTTCACCTTTAACCCAGTGGAATACTGTGCTAATATTCTTTTCACTTGTTCTGAATTCAGAAACAGCATTCAAAATGTCATAAAGTTCTGGGCACTAATATTCAAAATTATACACAGCTTAGGTTTCTGGCATTCTTTATGCCCATCTGCTAGGATGGCATGGTGCCCATTCACAAGGTAATAAGACAGTTTCAGGAGGACACAGATGCTAACTATACCTTGGCTCTGAATGATAATCTATAAGCCACTTCTCTTTTTTTTCATTGAGCAGATCCTCCTGAGTCAATATACTAAATCATAACTATATCCATTTCATTAAGTGAAATCATGTTATTAAACATAGAGTAGACCATCCAGTAGTCTACTATCATCTGTAGAGTTTGGTGCTATCAGTTAAAAAAAAACACTAATATGTTTGTAGATTCTAAAAAGTTTAGGCATAGTCCTCTAGAGTCAAATCCTCATTTTACTTCAGATCAGATGTTTGTAATAGAGAAATGAGTGCTGATGAAATTTTCATATATATTTTCCATTGATTGGAAGATTCTAGTTTTTGTGATTTAGAAACAATAAATAATGGATCTATATGTGGTTTTGCTTAGTAAACGTGTTGTAGATATAAAGATGATAACTCTGACTCCTCTGCCTGAGAATGATAATGAAGTTAATAAAATAAAAAGTAAGTAAAAATTACCTTTTGAAGCCTACACATATCCTCTTCTAATTTATTTATTAATTATTTTTTTGCTTTTTGGGCCACACTCTGTGATGCTCAAGGGTTACTCCTGGCCATGTGCTCAGAAATCACTCTAGAGTATCACAGAGTGGGAGAACCATATAGGACGCTGGGGATCGAACCAAGGTCTGTCCTAGATCCGCCACATGCAAGGCAAATATCCTACTGCTGTGCTATATTGCTCCGGCCCCTATCTTCTTCTTTTTAAAAGTTGTTATTTACATTAGGTGTCATTGAAGTCACATGATGGAGTGATTGTCCTTCCTCAATGTACTTTTGTAATTCAGATGAATATTTAAAGCAGTGGTCCTCAAGCTACAGCCCGCGGGCCACATATTGTATTTGTTCCCGTTTTGTTTCTTCACATTGAAATAAGATGTATGCAGTGTACATAGGAATTTGTTCGTAATTTTTGTTTTTACTATAGTCTGGCCCTCCAATGTTCTGAACTGGGCCCCTGTTTAAAAAGTTTGAGGACCTCTGAAAATTTTAAAGAGAAAGAGGAAAGGATGAGAGGAAAGAATCTAAAGCATCAGAAGCACTAAAAAGAAAAGTAAAACAAGCCAATTTGTATTCAATATATACTTACTAAACACCTATGATGCATACAAATAGGTTGCTATTCTTAATAAAATTATCATTATATAAATTAGAATGGCTTTTTTCTTAAATAAATTTATTCCAACCCTTTATTAAAGAGAATTCAACTAATAAAAACTATGTTAAGACTGTCTTGAGGTCTGATCACATCATGAACTATTATATGCCTTTCAAGTGTTTGATGTGTGAGGTAGGACAGACACCATAAAACGTTCTAACAATGTCTTTAATGGCCATGTAGGGATGTGCAAAACATAAAAGAGAAAAACTCCTTTAGAATTTTAGTGATTTGGGGAAACTCTATCAGATAAACAGGATCTAAGTTGCTTCCACTGATAATATGGTCAAAGATGTGTTTGCATGTATGCATGCAGGAGTAAGCAGGAGTTTCATCTGTGTAGACTAAAGATGATCATATTGGTGATTTTTATCTCCACTAACAATAGAATCCATGAGTAGCCAAGTAGAAAGGCAGATTAAAAAAAAAAAGTATAGGGCCCGAGAGATAGCATGGAGGTAAGGCGTTTGCCTTTCATGTAAAAGGTCATCGGTTCAAATCCCGGTGCCCCATATGGTCCCCTGTGCCTGCCAGGAGCAATTTCTGAGCATGGAGCCAGGAGTAGCCCCTGAGCACTGCCGGGTGTGACCCAAAAACCAAAACCAAAAAAAAAAAAAAAAGTATAGAGAGGAGAGACCATAATATAGTGGATAGGGCATTTGTCTTGCGAAGTCCAACCTGAGTTCAATTTATGGCATACTGTCTGGTCCCCCATGCCTGTCAGGAGTAATTTGTGAGTGCAGAGTCAGGAGTAACACCAGATCACTGCAGAGTGTGTCCCCCACCAAAAAAAAAAATATAGATGTCAAAATATACAATAATGAGGAACTGGAGTGATAGCATAACAGGGAGGACATTTGCTTTGTACAGGTAGATCCTCCTTTGATCAGCAGCATTCTGTATGGTAATCTGATGGTGCCAGGGGTAATTTCTGACCACAGAATCAGGAGTAACCCCTGAGTGCCACAGGTGTGACCTAAAAACAACAAAAAATAGATAATGAAAAATTAATTTATAAAAAAGTTATTAAATGTCCTGATAAAATATATAAACTTGAAACCAATATGTTTCTTTATATGCTCAATGAGTCTTATAGTCCTATATACAATGTTTGTATTTACTAAATTAGGTTAAAAATTACCATGAAAAAAGGTTAAGAAAAGACTGGGGGACAGAGCGGTTGCATAAGCGGTAGGGCGTCTGCCTTGCGTGTGCTAATCTAGGAGGGAAGTGCTTGCAAGGCAGATGCCTTACCTCTAGAGAGCCATCGCTCTGGCCCCTAAAGGTTATTCTTATTTGTGGGTGAACATGTTCTATATTTGCCAAAGAAAGCAAGTTTTAAATTTGTTTTTGTTTTTGTGCCACACCTGGTAATGCTCAGGGGTTACTTCTGGCTATGCGCTCAGAAATTGCTCCTGGCTCCGGGGATCATATAGGAACCACGTGCAATGCAAACACCCTATACCACTGAGTCACTGCTCCAGCCCAAGTTTTAAAATTTATATATGCTAAAAAAATGTTGCTTTCTTTAAGGGAGTTTACAAATTATTCCTACAAAACAGAATCAGTTGGTTTAGATTGGTTGTAATAACCTTTCCCCTTGATGAATCTAACATTGTGCATTTTGACCACACCTTAAGCAATGCTACTTTAGATAGTGGAGAAGGATAGCAAAAAGGGCAATTGCCATCCTGTTTTTGTTTGTTTGTTTGTTTGTTTTTATTGTGAACAATGTGAATTACAAGTCTTTCGCAGTTATATTTAAGGCACATAGTGACAGTGAATTAGGGACATTCTCACCACCAGTGTTGTCCTCCCTACACCCCTGTTCACAGCATGCATCCCATACCTCTCCCCTTTGCACCCTGTACTTCTAATGTAACCAGTCCCTTTTGTATATAACTTGTAGATTGGGTATCTTGATTCTGTTGTTGATGCCTTTGGGTTTGGTGTTTGGGTCTGATCATTTTTATTTCCACTTAATATCCATGCGACTGTTTGCTCCTGGTAGCATCTACTTTTTCCCCCCCTCAATCTATGAGGCAAAATAAGATGATTCAAGTCCTGCAGTTCTGTTGGGGAAAAGGGAAACAAACAAACAAACAAAAAACAACCAGGCAATGACAAGAAACATGACAACAAAAATAAACAACAGCTAAAACAACAAGGAGAAAAGGGGCAAAAAAGTGGGGGAGGAAGGAGGGTTGTTGTGGCAAGGTTTTGTTTGTTTGTTTGTTTACATAAGAATATTCTCTTCACTCCATGTGATGCTCCAAGCCTACAATAGTGATACTTGATCACAGAGCAAGAGTTAACCCTGAACACTTCTGGATATGACCCACAAACACCACACACACACACACACACACACACACACACACACACACACACACACACACACACAATTAAATAAAGGAAAAAAGAATGCTACATTAAGGGGTTGAGGGGTGGAGCAATAACAGCAGGTAGGGAATGTGCATTACTTAAGACCAACATGGGTTGATCCTTGACATTCTATATAGTTGAGTGGTGTCAGGTATGACCCCAAAACAAACAAACAAACAAACAAACTGAAGGTGTTAATTTAGGGAATAGTTCAAAAAACAAAAACAAAAAAACCTTGTAGTCTTAGGTATCAAATGATGGTATATACTCGGCCCTGAATTATAGAATAAGAATGCTAAGGAAGGAGTAAAAGAAATAAGGAGTCAGGCCACCAATAACATAAGCTATTGTTCAAGGGTCTTGGTCATTTTAGTGATGTAAAGGTGAGGCAATTATGAATGTCAAAACATTCCAGCTGCATGCCAGACAAATAACTTACTCACTGTACTACTTCTGGTCTCCTGGCCATATTTTTTGAGCTAGACACTGATAATTCAATCATATTGTTTGTGAACATTCATCAAGCTATATATCAACAATGAGTGAACTATAGTATATTCTACTACAATTGTCTTACTAAATATAAGAACCCTGTAACGCAAAACTTGCACTAGATGATACTCCTGTGGATTAAAGATAGCTGATACAACAAGATAGGTGATATCATCAAGACACTTGGGGATACTTATGGTGGTGAGATTAGAGAGGAGGCATTAGAGAAACTAAGAGAATGGTGAGAAGGAAAGAAGAAATCTGAGCTTGCAATAACACAGCATAACTGTGCATAACATAGCACAACTCAAACTCTGAGTTTACCACCTGTATCCTTCAAATTTTGGAAGATTTCATTAAAAACAACAATAACAAGAAACCCCTACAAAAACCAACACTAATCTATGCAGTGACTCAAACTCTGATTATCAAGTTAAAGGAGTAACAAAAGAGTTTTCTT
This sequence comes from Crocidura indochinensis, assembly GCA_004027635.1. NCBI lineage: Eukaryota > Metazoa > Chordata > Mammalia > Eulipotyphla > Soricidae > Crocidura > Crocidura indochinensis. The sequence goes on from PVKC010000988.1 coordinate 44,753, forward strand.
AGAAAATGTGGGGTGGGAGAAGAGAAATCTGGGTGGATAAATACAGACACTGATGGTGTGTTTGAAGTTGGAACATTTAATGTCCGAGACTTCTCAACAGCTTGCAAATCAGAATGCATAAAACACAAACACTATACTGATGACAGCAAAGCCCTCTAGTTTTAATATTTAGGTATAGACAGAATTAGTTTTCTCACTTCCACCTTTTTTTGTTGGAGAAAGATAAAATCTTTTAAGTTCTTAAATACCTTAGAAATATATTTTAAAATGTATGTGTGGTATAGTGCATTATGCAGATACATTCAACTTTAATTTCAGATTTGAATAAATTTTACTTTGCTATTGTTTTATGAAAGGAATACTATAATTTTAGAGAAAAGTTTAGTTCATAGGAGAAAAAGAAAAAGAAAAAAATGAAGAAGAGAAGAAGAAAAGCTATTTAGGTAGCACTTCATATGTATTACATACAGTCACAAAACAAGGATGAAACCTATTTTATAAATCTCATTTTTGAATCACAAATATTACTGAAATTTAATAATATACATAAAAATAGGGCAGTAAGTAAATGTGACCAACTGCTCTCTCAAAATCTCTATCAATTATCCTATGAAATTGAGATGATATGGGAGGGGTCCTCTAAGCAGTACTCAGGAGGTCATGGGGGAACACAGTGCTTATCCTGAATGAATCCTGAAGTTCAAAGCAAGAGGTGAGGATCTGATGCTACTGTTGAAATGGGGCTACCTGGGTCACTGTCTCAGTTCTGTGGGCTTCAGTACTATACCAGTCCTAAGGGCCTCCAGGACTTTTTCATAAGAGAATGTTCTATGGTATTGTAATCTAAACTGAATTAAGGACATGCTAGACCTGTACCCCCAAAACTGCACTATCTGCTAAATTACCAGTTTAACAACAACAACACACACAAAAAATCACCACAGAAAATGTTTTGCTCCACTTTATAGCATACTGCATGTGACTTCAAATCTAATTAGGATGGGAAATTTTGCCTGAACAAGCCTGAAATATATTGAGCAATTTCCTAGCAGTACTCCAACTGATTCTAGGTGTGTGCATACCAGAGCTAAGTTCAGTAAGGTATTACTAAAGCGCGCACACACATGCATACAAATACACACACACACACACACACACACACACACACACACAAAGAAAACTTAAGAGGGATGAGAGGATACATTTTTTAAAAGTTAGAATACTTTGCACTATGATAGAACTGGATAGAAGTCCGAATTAACTCATTCACTATATTCATACCATTGGTAAAAGTTATTCATCTTCATTGAAGTTGTTTTATTACTTCAAAATGAATATTATTAGACCCCAAAATCATGTGAATAATTTCAGAATTTCAAGGAAGAAAATCTAGTTTAATAAGTGATTCACAATTAATTTAATTTTGTAAAATCACATGTATATATTTAGAATGGATGAAATACAAACAGAATAAAATGGGAAACAAAATCATAATAGAGTTTGCATTTTTTATATTATGGTAAGTACTGTTCTATAACTGAAATATCACCCAATAGTGTTTTCATTTTATTTTTCTCTGGTGCTAAAGTTCTACATCTGACTCTGTATTCAGGATTGCTTCTAGTTGTGCTCAGAGAACAATGAACAATGAAGTCCTTGCTTGGAATTGAACCTAGACCTCTTCCATCAAAGAACATGTCTCTCTTTCTCTCTCCCTCCCTCTTTCTCTCTCTTCATCCCTCCCTCTCTCTCTCTCTTTCTCTCTCTCTCTCTCCAACAATTCATTTTAAATGCTCTGTAAGAATGTGTGTGGGAACAATTCACACTTAACTATTTTTTTAAGAATACAAAGATACTTATTTCTAAGAATTTTTTTTAAGTTTTTGGGTCACATCCGGCAGTGCTCAGGGATTACTCCTGGCAGGCTTGGGCACCATATGGGATGCTGGGATTCGAACCACCATCTTTCTGCATGCAAGGCAAACACCCTACCCGCCATGCTATCTCTCCGGTCCCTAAGAATTCTTTCATTCAAGCATGCATGCATGCATGCTAGGTAAATAGGATCACATTTTGCAATATTAATTAACGTTTCTTCCCCCCTAGACAGCCTCCATATTATATCTATTTTTTTATTTCACCATACAAAATAAATCACTTTACAGATTAGGGTGTACACAGGAAATCAAGAATAGAGTAAAATTTCCAACTTCAAGTTCTAATCATAAAGACAAATAATCTTGAAACATGAAAGATAATGATCTGAAACAAGTGGCTTTGGAAATAACTTGTTTGAAAATGATAAACAAGCCTTTATGAACACAGAAGAAAAAGATTAGAATAAAATTAACAAAATTTTAGATTCAAGTAAAATTTTAAGAAAGATAGTAGTGATGTAAAAGATTTAATTTCTAATGGTAGATTCATTTTCTAATTGGTAGAAGAAGAAAATGAGAAGATAGTGGTGGATGGGCATGCACCTGGGCACAAAGAAAAAGAAAAGATTAAGGTAATCTTAGAAGAATGGATAAATTAAACAATAAAGAAAGTGCTTGCCTTCTATGTGGCTGACCCGCGCTTGATCTCTGGTTCCCCATATGGTCTATTGAGCACCATAAAAGTAATACCTTAGGGCAGAGCCAACAGTAAGCCCTGAAAATTGTCGTATGTGGCCCCCATAACCCCTCATAAAGAAAAAGGTTTAATACCAGGAGTAACCCCTGAGCGTCACCGGGTGTGATCCAATAAAAAAAAAAAAAGAAAAAGAAAAAGGCTTAATAATACATATGGACTTTCTGGTACTCTTTCCACATTCTCTCTTCTCAAATTGCCTTAGCATGTCATGATACTTGTGTGGAATACAAGCAATAGTAAATAAGATACTTATGGGAGTAGTTCTGAAAGTAGATACCAGATAGGGTCTGAGAAGATATCTAAACGATTATATAGACTCCAGAGGGAAACAGGGAGACTGAAGTAATTTTGAAGGATAGGAGTAAACAAGACAGGGTGATGAGTTGCAACTTGAACCATTCAAGCTAAAAACACACAGATATCTATCAGATGTATCTGGAAAATGGTTGAGTACCAAGGCTGAGTAAATGACTTGTACCTCATTTAAAACAGAATACTTTTGGGGCCAGAGTGATAGCACAGTGGTCTCCAGCATCCCATATGGTCCTCCTAGCCTGCCAGGAGCAATTTCTGAGCACAGATCCAGGAGTATCTCCTGAGCATCACCTGGTTTGACCCCATCTAAACCAACAAAACATAAACAAAAACAAAAAATAGCAGAATAGGTCTTTGGATCACAATCTCCAAGTTAATTACAGTTCCCAGATTAGCCCTCACAGAAAGAGAAGTGAGAAAATTCCAGAATTAGCTGAATGCTTCTGCAAAAGAGGTTTAAGAGAGATGTCATAGACTTGAACTGAAAGCAGAATTGTATTGATTGTAGAAGAAATAGGTGTTGAAAAATAGAATTAAATTTAAAAAATAATTTTAGAAAAAGTCCCCATTGGTGTTTGTGACTAAAATTTGTAGTTATATTTATTCACATATATATTTATTGAAATTCCATGAGAAACATAGTTAGATTTTGTTGTTGGCTGAGTTTCAGTTATGTAATATTCCAACCATCATCTCTTCATTTCCCACCACCAATGTCCCCAGTTCCCCTTTGCCTGCCCACCCCCATCCAGTTTGCTCTATAGCAGACACTGTTCATCTCTCTCTCTCTCTCTCTCTCTCTCTCTCTCTCTCTCTTGCCCTTTAACACACTGTGGTTCTTAATTCTGTTACAAAAAATCAACATATCATTTTATCTACCTTCAATACTCAGTCTTCATTTAGAGTGATCATTTCCAACTGTCATTGTCATAGTTGTTGCTTTTCTGTTCTGACTGCACTCCCTTATATTTTGGGGGCAAACTTCCTATCTTGGACCAGTCATCCAAGCCCTCATTTCTTGTTTTTGGGTCTTATTTTCATATTATGTTTACCATTTTATATCCTGAAAAAAATAAAAGCCTTCTGTTTCTGTCCTCCTGCTGACTCATTTCAATTAGCATGATACTCTCCATATCTATTCATGACTTAATTTTTCCTAACAGCTGCTAATTAACCCAATGTGTAGATGTATCATAGTTTCTTTATCCACTCATCTGTTCTCAAGCTTTTGGGTTGTTTCCAGTTCCTGGCTATTATGAACAGTGCTGCATTGAACATAGGAGTGCAGAAACCTTTTTTGCATTGTGTTTTTTTTTGGGTCCCTGTCACATATTACAAAAAGCAATATTGTCTATTTATTTATTCTTTTTGTTTTTGTTCTTTTTGGTGAGATTCATACCTGGCAGTCCTCAGGGGTTATTCCTAGCTCTATGCTTAGAAATCACTCCTGGCAGGCTCGGGGGACCATATGAGATACCAGGATTCAAACCACTATCCTTTACATGCAAGGCAAACACTTTAACACCATGCTATCTCTGTGGCCCCATCTATTTATATTTTGTAGGTCTCCTGTATTATGACTTCACATCTCCTGTATTATAACTCGATAGCAACATCAATCTTGTGCATGAATACAATAAAAATAGACTAAAGATATTTTAAATTATAAAACATATTTTTTTAAACAAAGAACATTTCAAGAAAACCAGAAATGGGAAGAAGAAAGGAAAGTTGATATTACTATGGCAGCAGAAAAAATCATCTCAATTAAAGAACATGACCAGATTAACAGTACAGTGAATAGGGTGCTTGCCTTATACACAGCTGACTGGGTTCAATCTCTAGCACCACAAATGGTTTCCCAAGCCCAGCTAGGAGTGGAGTGAACCCTGATTGTATAATAAAAGTTAAAGTTTGAAAAGCACTGAGTGTGCTCTCATCCCTCCTTCCCCCCAAAAAGAGTGTGGCTAGATAAGTTTTCACAGCCAAGTGTGTAAGAAAACAACAACCAAGTAACTATGAAACACTTGATTGTTGCCGGAGCAAGAATAGTTCTTAACTTTACCTCTTCAATTTCTTCCTTTTAGGTGGAATTGACTCCACTCACTTATTCTATCATTCAACAAGTATTTATTGAGTGTCTATCATGTGCCAGATCAGACACTTCATTACACAAAATTTGTAGAGAAAATTGATGTTTGAATAGTTTCAGTCACTGCACTATTTTATTTAGCCAATCAGCACCTTTATGGTTTACTTAATTTGGAAAACATTTAAATGTTGAAACACTACTGTGTTCTTCCTGATGACTTCTAAAGTGATGCTTTCCTACTTGTGATATAGTCTGTGGAAATATAGGAAAATTAGGTACTTAACGTTATAAATTGGATCATAAAAACTTTACTCCTCTATAGGATTTTCTGGAATGAATGGCAATTAAAGCAGATTTCATTTGTTGTTCATGTATAGGTTGTAAAGTACTAACAATTCTATTGTTTCCTGAGGCAATTTCAGGGGACCACAGTCCTAGAGATCATGGTAAAAATGAGATTCTTGGTATTGTTCAAAGTCATAATACAAATTTTTCCACCATCACCACCTCTGAGGAGTTTTAAATGAACTTCATATTTTTTGTGAGTTTGCTAACAAACAGGTGACCCCTTCATCAGAGCAGCAACCAATTTATGATTGATCACAGCTGTCCCAGTGGTCTCACTGCTTGGGCATCATGATTTAAACACAGAAATGAGACTCAATAATGGTAAGAATAAATCCTCTGTGGGTTTTGGGAAAATGTTCCACTAGAAATGAAATGTGACATGTAAAACAATACCTCAATTCCTCCACTGGATTCAGCCTTGTCTCTAGTGATATCGAAACTCTTGTATCCATAATGAGGACATATCTCTAAATAGTCAAGAAAGGAGATAGAAATTCTAGAATCCTCCCTCTTCCAAGTTTCCATTGAAAGAAATGAAACTCTAGCATTTAAACAAATGTTAATTCTCCTTTCATTTGCACTCAAATTCATTTTTGTGATAGTCATTAATTTGGCCACTCCTTTTTTCGGTATAAAATAGGAAATATGGAAAACTGCCTATCACTGAGAGAGAGCTGTTTTTGTCCTTCCTTAGAATACCTCAGAGGAGAATCCCTCACTGAGGATGACTCTGCCTGATCTGTGGTGGGAATAATTCCACCACCAACTTTGTTACAGAAAATGTTTTGCTGCCTTAATGACACTTTTCCTCCACTTCTCCTCTTGAGGTATAATCCTTCTAACCTCTTCTTTCTTTAGATCAAGAATGGGCCTTATTTTCCCTTCCCAACTTGATATTGTATGTCTTTCTACAAGAAATAAATAAAAAAAGAAGACAAGAAAAGGGAAAACTTCTTAACTGAGAACATAATCAGAAAGTATAAAAACAAACAAACAAACAAAATAAAACCAACAACAACCAAATAGCCTTCTGTTATTCCCCTTATCTCATTATAACACTTAAAATCAAATGAATTTACCAAGGGTATTCTTTTCTTTCTTTCTATTTTTTTTCCTGCCTCACCTACTAGTGATCCTGGCTTCTCCTGACTCAGTTCTCTAGGGTGGCTCCTGACCATGCTGAGGGTCAGGCATGAGGCCTTTCACATGCAAAGCATGTACACTCCCTCTTTGACTTATCTCCCTTAGAGATAGAGATTCTTTGATTGACATATTCCATGTTTCCCAACACAGTAGATTCTTACTAAATAAATATTTTTTTATTTTGTTTTTTGGGCCACACCCAGCCAAGCTCGGGGTTACTTCTGGCTCTGTGATCAGCCATCACTCCTGAGAAGCTCAGGGAAACATATGGGGTATCAGGGATCAAACCCAGATTGGTTATATGCAAGTCAAATGCCCTACCCATTGTGCTATCACTTTGGACCCTCATTTTATTATTTAATTGACTGTGCCACTTGAGAAGCTATGGTCTCCTATAACCTATTTTGTTTATAAAATAGCTCCACCTAAGTCCAACAAAATTTATATTTCTTCACTTCCATAAGTACTGTTCTGGTTCTCTATCATTCACTTTTCCTTCTCTTTATTTAAGATAGGTAAAAATAGGTTGTTTTATGAATATGATGCCTCATTAGAAAATGAAGTACAATATTTATATGTATCCATGTAAAGTAAATGAATAGGTTATATTACTGATTACCACAGTCCAGGTTTCTTCCCTGGAATACAACCCAAACCTATCATTTTTGGAAATGATAATAATTAGAAACAACCATCTTGGCAGCAAGCATTAAGGATAGCAGAGTCTATGTAAAAATGCCTTTAACTAATGTCCAGTATCCTTATACTAATGAGGAAAAATGACTAAACTCAGTTTCCTTCTTTTTTTTTTTATATGCTTTGTGAGTCCTTTTTCAGATCCGTTGCCCCCTCATAGTGTCCAAAAGGCAGACTGTTGAGCCACAGTGCTCTAGGCAACCAACACACCAGGTCACTTGATAATGGTTGACCTGGCAGTGGTCCAAGTCGGAGAAAACTTCATAGATATTCTACATGTCTTCACTGTGGTGATGATTTGCGGTGTGGTGGAGCATTCCTCTATCATCAGTAAGGGGAGGGGTTAGTGAGATGAAGACGGAGAGGCAGAGACACAGAGACACAGAGAGACAGACTGAGAAGAAAATGTCAAAAAAGGAAAAAATAAAGAAAATTATTCTGCAGGAATAAAAACACAGGACTTGGTGTATTCAGAAGGAAGATTTTATTTTTCTACTTTTAAATTAAAAAAATACACACAACAACAACACATGACTTGTGTCCTTAAGGAGAGAAGCACAGGAACAAGGCGGCTTTTGTACTCTATTAAGGTTGAGATTAAAGTCCCTACTGATAAACTGAACATTCTTTAAAAGTGACCAGAAGCAAACAGTGTCTGTTTGCTGCTACTTTATTACAAAGACACCACTGAGAATAGCTAAGAATCTACTATTTGATCTTTAACAGGTTGACCAAATGATTGCAGTTGGCTCCAGTACATGAGATGCTTTCTGCAAATTATTGTTTCTGGATCTAAACCTTTATAATATCTCAAAATGAATTATGTATGTATTTCATGTTTTCTTTTCTGCTATCAGCCTTGATGTTCTCATTTCAAGTTTCACCCTAGCCTCCTAATAATGCAATATTGAGGCCATTCAGACACTAATTATGCCTCCGTGGCTTTTTTGAAATGACTAAATCAGCATCAGTTCTATAATTATCATTAGCAAGTTTGTATCAGTAGCTCACATCACTTGAGAAGCTCAACTTAAATGATTTGTGAATGTACTCATCTAATACATTGAACACTCTCTATAGATATACACAGGTGCTTTTACATTGCTTTATGTAAAACAGAAAGTCTGTCCATGTATATTCTATGAAATACATTTTCAATGCAATATAAAAAACATTATATCTGTACCTTGAAATATTAAGCCACCTAGAAAAACCGGTGCTTTGAAAGCTCAGTTGGGGTGAACGGAGTAAGGAAATAGAAAGCTATTACTCATACTTAAAGCTAGGTTTGATGTCTTCCTTATTTTCAGAAAGTTCAAATAGGAATCTGGCAAAGATGATTGACAGGAAGAAGAATCCAAATGCAATTCTTTCTGTATTTTCATTTTTTCTGTTCCTGAATTATTGATATTGCCAGTAGTCATTTGCCATGAAAACAAATCAAGGTATGTATGGTAAGCACTTCCTCGGATGCAATACTTTTATATTTAAACATTTTTTTTGCAAAATTATTTTTATAATTTCACAAACTAGCAAATAAGTGTGACAATAAAGACACAAGAGACTAATTTCTTAATTCTGTATGACTAAATTGACAGATATCATATAAAATATTACATAAAAATATCAACTATTAAAAGAAGAATCTATAAGGACTTCTTTCTACCTCTCAGAAGGAAATGGCACTCCTTAAACAGTAAAAGCTGATAAGAATTTCTGAATTTAGTCTTCTTTAGAAATAGTGGGACACACATCAAAAGCTAAGCCATTGTATTTTCCAGTGACATTTTTTTTCACACCATCTAATACTAGATCCTTGTTTTGTACAAAAAAAAAAAAAAACTTGTGCCAGGCTGTAGTATTTTATGACCTACATTATTACCCTCTGGGTAGTGAAATGATGGTGCCAAACTAATTATTGCTTTGTCTAATTTTAAATCCAGGTCTATAGAGATTAACAGCTTGCACATTAATTCAAAGCACCAACAGCCCACCTAACCTAATGCTGCTTAAATGAATTAAAAATCCTGTTTAGGAAACTTCAATATACTTTAAATGAAGGAAATGTGCATCCATATTTTTATTCAGTATAAAATATCAAATTCAGTTTGCTTTTTGCTTGCTTAAAAATACTCTAGGGAGGAATTTCTCTTATCTTTAGGCATTAGTTCTCTTGAAAATGAAATACCTGGTAAGCTAAAAGCACAATCTGAATGGAACTAAATGTAAAGTGGTGTGGTGGGGAGAGCAAAGCGATGTAATAAGAAGAATGAATGTGTTCACTGTGAAGGGAAAAAAATTTAATTCCAATGTATTGCCCCTCTTTATATCTCCGATATTAAATGAATGCCTTTAAACACACTGACATTTTATAATATTACAAATTGAATGTGAAGTATTGAGAGATCAATATAAAAAGACCATCTATTAAAAAAAAAAAAAACCAAAGGAGCATATCAGCTAACCGTACAAGAAGGATTGGCAGTTTAGGAATCCAAACATGATAGACCATTGCAATAACTTTCCAGCTAGTCTACCCATTTCCAGTTCTATTAGCTGTATTTGTTAAAGCAGGGCTTGAACCACATAAATCTTTTGCTTAAAAACCTTTCAGACCTCCTTATTTCCTACCTACTGAAATACATACCTTCTATTCAAGAACTGAATAAACAGCTCTTAAACCCAGTGCTCAGATCCCTCTTTATTTCCCCATCATGACCTCTCTAAAGAAATTCTTGCACTGAGCTGGGGCAATAGTACAGTGGGTAGGGTGCACAGTTCATGCAGGTTCAGTACTCAGTATCACATATGATCTCTCTAGTCCTGCCAAGTGTGATCCCTGAGCACAGAGCTAAGAGTAAGCTCTGAACACTGCTGAGTGTACCCTAAAACAACAACAACAACAACAACAACAACAACCATTCTTGCCCAATATACTTTACAAGCCATTTCCCAGTGTCTTATAAGTTCCACTGTCTTTTTTTTTTTTTTTGCATGCTCATTTTCTGTTAATTCTTTAATAAATTTTTTTCAGGATTATCACCATTTTAAATTTTGAGAGGAAACAAAATAAAAAACTTATGCTCTAATAATTACCTGCCTTTGAACAACTTATAATTTAATTGAAAAATCAAACACTAAACCAAGATGTTTTTTTAAATTATGCAAAGATGCAAAATATAAATTGGTCTGACGAAAACACTGAATTATCTCCTGGAGGTTGAGAAGTCTCCATGGAAGAAGAATGTGGTAAGAGTTTAAAGAAAGTTAAACATTGTTTCTCCTCCACTGAAGAGGAGGAGAAGCAAGAAAATTAGATGAAAATCAAAGCACATAGAGGACTAATCGCCAGCATATGAAAAATCACAACGTATTGTATTGGAGAATAAAAATACTGAGAGTATAGAAGTCAAAAAAATTGTTCTCTCTTAAAAATTCATGTCATCTGTACAGAACACCTACATGAGTTTACACCATTCACATTAAACTATGGTTATCTGGCTCTATCCTTAAATAGTTAAATCCTTTGAATTTTTTGCACAATAATTTTTATTCACTTGAATGTTCAGTGCAGACTCTCTAAATAAAATTGAGTATTATGTACAGGCAGGAAGAGATTGTAGCAAATATATAAACACTGCCATTATTTAAAGAGTAAATGAGAAATCATAATCTTCAGGTTAATAGGTAAAAGCATTTTTGCTTTACAAAGAAAACTTCTCAAGTAAACTCATTTCAGTGTTTTCCAGTTATTTCTAGACTGTAAGGCAAGATCACAGAAGAGATATATGGACCACTCTAATACCATTTGACAGTACCTGTATTCAAGTGTAATTCTAACAAATTGAATAATTTTACTAAAATGAGGTCAAGGACTTCACTAGTTTTCTTTGGAAAGAGTATAAGGTTGG
>PVKC010000989.1:0-48493 GCA_004027635.1 Crocidura indochinensis
ATGATGTCTTACTAGAGGTAACAAGGCATTAAGAATTTATTTTATGGGTCCGGAGAGATAGCACAACGGCGTTTGCCTTGCAAGCAGCCGATCCAGGACCAAAGGTGTTTGGTTCAAATCCCGGCGTCCCATATGGTCCCTTGTGCCTGCCAGGAGCTATTTCTGAGCAGACAGACAGGAGTAACCCCTGAGCACTGCCAGGTGTGGCCCAAAAACCAAAAAAAAAATTTTTATTTTATTTATTTATTTTTGGTTTGGGGCCACACCTAGCAGAGCTCAGATCTTCACTTAGAAATCTCTCCTGACAGGCTCAAGGGACCATATGGGACTCAGAGGATTGAACCCTGGTAGTTCCTGGGTTGGCTGCAATGCAAGGCAAATGCCCTACCCACTATGCTATAACTTTAGTCACAAGATTTTGTTTTTATGTTGCTCTTTTCACTTGAAGTTTCTGGTATCCACCAGCTTCATGTGCTATAAACCATGTCATAACTCACTTCTTTAAAGGTGGTCTAGCTTCTGTAGAAAGGGATGCAAAGAGATTTGCCTCTAAAGGGAAGGGTATGTATTTATCAGGTCTAAATCTCAGAATGCTTTTGTTTGGGCTTAAAAGAATCTCACTACACTTAGGACTAGAGAAAAATAAGTCGTTATTTTTCTTTAAATCTTGGGGCAAACCAATTAAAAATGTGAAATTACAGCTGTTCCTTAATTGTCATGCATGGCCAGGTGCTGAAAACACTTCACCCTCTAAAAGGCCCTGCGATTGGTGTTCATGTGGATTACATTTTAATATTATGCCAGAAGCTTAATTATAAAGGATTATTAACAGATCATAAAAGAAATACACTACAGTTGGACTGTGCAGAGTGGAATTTTATTAACCATCTACTCTTCAAGTTCTCTATTGCTTTGAGGTTGACATCTTTATTTGGTGAGAACTTGGTTTATCAGCGTCACTTCTGTGTGTATGGATTTGGGAGGCTACTGCAACAAATCTTAGGACTGATTTCTGGCTTTATGCTCAGCAGTCACTTGCAGCTTGCCTTGAGGAACCATGTGTGGTGTCTAGGATTGAACCTGGGCCAACTACAAGCGCACCACAATGTCCTACTCACTGTACTAGCTTACAAATAGCTTTTTAATCCTTCCACATCATTTCCAGCGATACAAAGTCAGTACTTAGATGTTCATTGGTTTGAGTTTTGAGTCGTCTGATGATTTGTTAGGTTGGATTTCCCTTGCTTGGATTCTGTGATGATGAGAAATTGAGCTCTATTGTGTGATCCCTCCAAAAACCACATGTGGGCTTGCCATATTGATTAACAGGTGTGGGTTAATAATCAATGAGCAGGATACAGTTTAAGATGATTGCTATTTTGTTTCCTTGAAAAAATCAACAATAAAATAAATGGAAAAATGCTAGTCATTATATATCTATATATATCGTTTTTTGTGGTTTTTGAGTCACACCCGGCAGTGCTCAGGGGTTACTCCTGCCTCCATGCTCAGAAATTGCTCCTGGCAGGCACGGGGGACCATATGGGGCACCAGGATTCGAACTGATGACCTTTTGCATGAAAGGCAAACGCCTTACCTCCATGCTATCTCCCGGGCCCCTGTCTATATATATCTATATCTTAATGCCTTGTTACTTCTAGTAAGACCTCACTAGCTACTCTTGCTACTTTCAATGTTATAGCTTCCATAAAAGCTTTATTTCTTATATTTCTGTATGTTGCCCTCATGGTGTAACTAGAACCAAATAATAATGACTAGAAGAAACACATTCCCAATATCTTTAAGTGAGACCATTTCAGAGCCTAGTATACTGGATCATGAATGTGACTTACTTTGTAAATTTCAAAGTGATTATTGTCAGATTGTTGTAACTATTGATTTTAGGTATAAGGTAGTATATGTATCTAAATATATATATATATGTATCATTTTATATATAGTATATTCCAAACCCTTGGAATCCCCATTTAAGACCTTGAAAATCTCCTGTTAAACTGCAATTAGGCAAAGGATCAGTTGGGCATGCTATACTTTTCAACAGATGATAGAAGGCATCAGCCTTGGCAACACTGTCCTTCATAATGTGGGTGCAGCATCGTCTTAAAATAGCACTTATGTTGACTTGGGTCGTGTTAACTGTGGGAACTTGGGGGGAAATACATTTAGGTACTTGAAGACTATAAGTTAAAAGATAAGGCCAGCTGATACTATGAGCAGACTGCCCGAGAGTTAAATTGCATGGAGAAACAAAACATGACAGGCCCAGATAAGACACTTATTATGATTAATACCAGAATGAGTAACAAGCCTATTTCTTTCTGTAGCCACAGGAAACCTCATTCTTACCTGATAATGTTTATGGCTCCAACTCACTCACCCATTGCCTTCTTTCTGGGTTATTAATGGCAAACTATTAATCAGCAAACAATGGACTATAGGAATTCTTACTGCTTTGATTTTCACCTATTCTTGAAAATTTACAAATCATTTACATCAGGTTCCTGCATTAAAAATTTTAAGCTACACCACAGAGACTGGCAAACATCACAAAGAACAAGAATAATTAGTGCTGGCAGGGATGTGGAGAGAAAAGAACTCTTATTCACTATTAGTGGCAATGCTGTCTAGTCCAGCCTTTATGGAAGACAATGGAGATTCCTCAAAAAAAAATGGAAGTTGACCTCCCATTTGATCCAGCTATTCCACTCCTAGGGATATATCCTAGGAACACAAAAATGCAATACAAAAATCCCTTCCTCACACCTATATTCATTGCAGCACTATTTACAATAGCCAGACTCTGGAAACAACCAAGATGCCCTTCAACAGATGAATGGCTAAAGAAGCTGTGCTACATATACACAATGGAATATTATGCAGCTGTCAGGAAAGATGAAATCATGAAATTTTCCTATACATGGATGCACATGGAATCTATTATGCTGAGTGAAATAAGTCAGAGGGAGAGAAATAGACACAGAATAGTCTCACTCATCTATAGGTTTTAAGAAAAATTAAAGACATTACTGTAATAAGGCTCAGAGACAATAGAGTTAAGAGCTAGTAGGGCTGGAAAGACTGGTTCACAATTTGAAGCTCATCACAAAGAGTGGTGAACACTGTTAGAGAAATAACTACACTAACAACTAGCATGACAATGTTAAAGAATGAGAGAAGTAGAAATGCTTGTCGTGATACAGACAGGGGCGGGGGAGGAGTGGAGGCATTGGTGATGGGAATGTTGCACTGGTGAAGGGGAAGTATTCTGTTTATGACTGAAACCCAATTATGAACATTCTTGCAATTATGGTGTGTAAATAAAGATTTATATTAAAAAATAAAAACATAAGACAGCAAACATTACTTATATGTCATTTACCAGGGACTCATTTTATATCAGCATACAAAAATAAAGGATATTTCAAGATTATATTAAAAATAATTTATTATTATAATAATAATTTTTTAATTTGACCAAAGTGGATTACATATTCACAGTAATATTTTAGGTACATATTAACATTGAAACAGGGGAATTCCCACCACCAAAATTGTCCTCCCTCCACCCCAGTTCCCAATATGCATCCCATGTCCCCCTCCCCTGGGCTGCTGGTATAAGTGGTCTCCTCTGTGTCTAGCTTGTTGTGGGTTGGGTATCGATTCTGTTGTCTTTGGATTTGGTGTTTAAGTTTTAAGCTTTTGGACTAGAGGTTCCAGGATTCACTGAGTGAACTGAAATTTAATATCTTTGGTTTATGTAAACTTGATTAGATGTCATCTACTAGTGGTCCTATATGAATCTGTCTGCCATTGATTCTTAGAGCATAGGAATAAGTAAAGTTATTTCACCTGCACCCAGAGGATCGATGAAGCTAAGACGAATCAATTCCTAGGAACTTACGTTGAGAAAGAACTTATGTTAGTGAGATGCAGAAAAAGATGCAAAACCTAACATTACTAACTTCCATAGTATGTAAGCACATCTGCTTGTATTTAAATATACACGCAGGCACCTATATTATATTAGAACAACAGAATTCTGAAGTTAGAAGAAAATTTCAAAGTCTTACGATTTTTCATCTTTCAGTTGTATCACATTGACGTTTCCACCCATGTGAAGTTCATTATCACTTGATAAAGCACTTTGATTTTTCTAAACAGCTTTATTCTGACTACTTCCAACTAGTATTGACCAGACATCTCCTGCTGTATAAGTTTGGTCTTCTGGTTATAATTTGGCATGTTGGTACCATCTAGAAAAATGTAGAATTCTTCTCTGACAAGATAGTTCTTCAAAACCTATCACTATTGCTCAATGACTTGTCTTCTCCCAGTGGAAAATTTCTGCTTTCTTTCATCATTTAGTAATTTAATGGATTATGGCAAGCCATAATTTTTAACATCTTATCTTATGCATAACATGCACTATTATCTTCCTATCCCACTTAAATATAGCATTGAAAATACAGCATAAATATTCTACCCAACTAACTCTAAATTTCATATCACTTTTTTGGGGGGGATAATAATTCCTTAATATAAATATGTAGTCAAGTTGAATGTAATTAAATGAACACTCTCTCCATTCTTCCCTCCCAAGACAGATATTAAGGTTTGCTGCTGGAACTGGAGTGAGTGAAGTGTTTGCTTTTTATGCAGCCAACCTGGGACTGACCTGGGATTGATCCTCAGCAGTCCACATATCTCTCCAAGCCTGCCAGACTGTAATTTCTGAGCACAAAGTCAGAAGTAAGCCCTGAACACCACCAGGTGTGGCCCAATATCACTCCCCAAAAAAGATTTGCTGCGGTGTAGTGGACCTTTAATTAAAAATTATGTCTAAGCCAATCAATTAATCTTTTTATAATTTATTCTAAATACTTTCTAAATAGTATGACCTATTAGAATCTTACTAAAAGTCATCCCTCTAAGTTCATCACAATGTATACATTAAGTATTTGGGTTTAATTTTTTATGAATATAGAACCTTATGAAGAACACATGTAATACTCAGCATATTTAGTAAACATTATATGCAAACTTCATAAAAATTAGAAAAAATATTGGCTATTTTGTATCTTTAGTTGAAAAAGTGCTGATATATGAGCACATCATCACCAGTCAGTCAGTACTAGCTGAGTAAACACATACATGAACAGATCCATGAAAAACCATAGTGTTCTTAGTGTCAGGGTATATAAATGGAAATTTAGAGAGTCACCCAGAAAAAGAACTAGAAGTATCATGTACATGTGGCTGCGGTTTTTCTTATTACTGATGATATTAAATTCAGTTGAAAGATACAGCCGAGCTAGATGATAGATATCAGAAAAATCAAGAAAAAGATGTTTATATTAGAGGCCAAGGGTGAGCAGGGAAGTTCCCACCCAGCCAAAGCAGGCAATGGAACATTTAGGGAGAACTGATCTTAGATATTTAACTTGCATTTCATCAGCTTTTAATTCCTCATTTTCTTCATTCATCAACTATCTATTGGATATCTACTCTAAAGATAGTATATACTAAAAGTATTGGAACCCAGAAAGCAATAATTATATATCTTACTCAAAAAGCTTATTGCCTATAAAAGGAGATTAGACTATACAGAAGTAAATGAGGTGGATTGTACAACATAGTGCTTACTTTTATCAGTTTATGTAGACAGAAGTAGAGAACATTGGAGACTAGATGAAGAGCATATTGGAGGTGGGCTGTGAAGACATTCAAGAAGGAAACTGCGGGGCCGGGCGGTGGCGCTGGAGGTAAGGTGCCTGCCTTGCCTGCGCTAACCTAGGACGGACCGCAGTTCGATCCCCCGGTTCCCCATATGGTCCCCCGTGCCTGCCAGGAGCGACTTCTGAGCGCATAGCCAGGAGTAACCCCTGAGCATCATTGGGTGTGGCCCAAAAACCAAAAACCAAAAAAAAAAAAAAAAGAAGGAAACTGCATTTCAGTTCAAAACAGCATTAAAAAGAGTAACATGAATGTGAAAATGTATCCTCTTTATTCACAGAACTACAAATTGTTTGGGTTAAGTGGCAGGGTGACTAAAAACTCAAAAATACTTGGCAGAGATGGTGGGATCAGATGAAGACTATGCCCTAATATTTAGGCTAAGAATTTTTGGATCTGTATAAATGATCCTGGAAAAACACTGAAGACTTTGACAGGAGACAGTCACAAGCAGACATTTAATCTGCCATCAGAAGCCAATATGGATTAGAAAATGGATTCAAAGTCAAGGGTTTCCTCTAGACTCAGAGAATAAATAAAAGGTTTTTTGAGGAGTTATTAATGGTGTGATTTATAGTTTGGATTAGGTAGTAATGAAACTCAAAACAAAGAATTCATGGGTTGTAGACTAATAAATGAATTCAAGAGTCTCAAAATAGAAAGAGAAAGAAATATGGAAAAAGCTAATATGTAGCAGATATCTAAAATATAGATATAATGTATTCAATGCCACAAACAAGAAAATCTAGGCAAAATGGATAATATTTTGGTAATGTTTTCAATTGGGGAAATTGAAATGGTAACTAAAAGGCTTCCAAAAAACAAAAGACCAGATTCAGATAGATTAACTAGTGAATTCTTTCAAACTTTTAATGAGGATAAACCCTCTTAAGCTCTTCCAGGAAATTGAAAAAACAAAAACACTTCTAAATAGTTTTATGAAGCCATCATCATCTTGATACTAAAAGCAGACAGACACTAGAAAAGAAGAAAATGATAGACCCACATCCTTGATGAACACAGATGCAAAGATCCTCAATAATATACTAGCAGATAGAATCCAACAACTCATCTAGAAGTTTACACACCATGACCAAGCAAGACTCATTCCAGGGATACAAGGATGGTTTAATATAAAAGTCAATACAAGAAGAAATGAAAAACATATGATCATATCAATAAACACACTAAAAAGCATTTGATAAGGTTTAACACCCACTTATGATAAAAAAATCTCAATAAGATGGGAATTAAAGTAACTTTCCTCAATATTGTCAAAGCCATTTATCACAAACCCATTGCCAACATTATATTCAATGGGAGAAAACTAAAAGCTTAGCCTCTAAGATCTGGCATAAGACAAGGTTGCCTCCCTCTTTCCACTTCTATTCAATATAGTATTTGCCATATCAGTTAGACAGGAAAAGGAAATCAAGGGCATACACAGAGGAAAGGAAGAATAGAAAATCTTGTTTGCAGATGATGTGTTACTGTATATAGAAAATTCTGGGACAGGAGCGGTGGCACAAATGGTAGGGCATTTGCCTCGCACGTGGCTAACCTAGGACAGACGGCGGTTCAATCCCCAGGTGTCCCATATTGTCCCCCAAACCAGGAGCTATTTCTAAGTGAATAGCCAGGAGGTATTCACTGAGCATCACTAGGTGTGGTCCAAAAAAAATCCTAAAGATTTTACCAAAAAAGCTTTCAGAAACAATAAACTTCTATAGTAAATTGCAGACTACAAAGCTAATATGCAAATATCCATTGCTTTTCTAAGCACACATAATGAAAGAAAAACAAAATTTTAAAATCCCCTGGGACCGAAGTGGTGGTGCAGCCATAGGGCATTTTTGTCTTGCACTTGGTTGACCCATGACGAACCACAGTTTGATATCCCAGTGTCCCATATGGTCCCCACGCCAGGATCGATTTCTGAGCGTATTGCTAGGAGTAACCCCTGAACATCATCGGGTGTGGCGCAAAAACCAAAACAAACAAACAAAAATCCTATTCACAATTGTGCCTCAGAAAACCAAGTAACTTGGAGTCAATTTAATTAAAAAGGTGAAAGAACTTTATAATGAATACGACAAATCACTGCTTCAAGAAGTAAAAGAGAACACAAAGAAATGGAGATATATATCCTGCTCTTGGATTGGAAAGATTAATATCATTAAAATGTACATCATAAAGCATTGTACAGGTTTAATATATTTCCTATAAAAATTTCCATGACATTTTTCAAAAAAGTGGATCAGACAATTCTGAAATTCATATGGAGAAATAAATATCCATGAATAACGCAATTCTTGGCAAAAAAAAAATGATGGGAGGGGCCTGGAGAGAGCACAGCGGCGTTTGCCTTGCAAGCAGCTGATCCAGGATCAAAGGTGGTTGGTTCGAATCCTGGTGTCCCATATGGTCCCCAGTGCCTGCCAGGAGCTATTTCTGAACAGACAGCCTGAGCATGGCCGGGTATGGCCCAAAAACCAAAAAAAAAATGATGGGAGGAATCACTTTCCCCAACTTTAAATTGTACTATAAAGAGTAGTCATTAACACAGCCTGGTATTAGAATAAAGACAGACCTTTAAATCAATGGAATAGAGTTGAATATTTAGAGATGGAGCCACAGTTTTATGATCAGTTAATTTTTGATAAAGGAGCAAGAAATACAAGTGGAACAAGGAAAGCCCCTTCAAAAGATGATGCTGGGAAAATTGGTCAATCTATATGCAAAACAAAACAAAACAAAACTCAGACCTCTCCATAACACTATGCACAAAGGTCGAGTAAGAAAAAATTAAAGATTTAGAAACCAAAAGGTACATAGAAAACTTAGGCAAAACACTCCATGGCACTGAAGCTAAATGCATCTTCAAAGATGAAACAGCACTGGGAAAGCAAGTGGAAGCAAAGAAAAACAAATGTGATCACATCAAACTTAAAAGCTTCTGTACCTCAAAGGAAATAGAAATAGGATACAAAGGCTACACATGGACTAGAAAACACTATTCACTCATATCCATAAGACAAGAGATTAATATTTAAGATATACAAGTCTTCGATTAAACTATACAAGAAAAAATTCATTTAACCCCATCAAAATATGAGAAGAAATGAACAGACAAGTCCTCAAAGAAGAAATACAGATGGCCAAAAAGCACGTGGAAAAATGCCTCTCATCATTAATCATCAGGGAGATGCAAATCAAATCAAAACAACAATAATATATCATCCACCACAAAGTCTAGCACACATCAGACACACACACACACACACACACACATACACACACACACACACTAAAATTAAAAGAACTATCAGTGCTGGCATGAATGCGGAGAAAAAAGGACTCTATTTACTGCTGGTGGGAATGCAGACTGGTCCATCTTTTTTGGAAAGTAATATAGACATTCCTCAAAAAGCTAGAAATTGAGCTTCCACATAACCCAACAATACCAGTCCTAAGAATGTAACCTAGACACACTAAATCAAAATTCAAAAATTCCCTCTGCACTCTTATGTTCAGTACAGCACTATTTATAATAGCCAAAATCTGGAAACAGATCAGTGGCTAAAGAAACTGTGATACATCTACACAATGAAATACTATGCAGCAATTAGGAAAAAATAAAATCATGAAATTGTCCTATGCATGGATGGACATGGAGACTATGAGACTGAGTGAAATGAACTAGAGGGAAAGGAATAGACATAGAATAAATCCACTATTTTTGTCACTTATAAGAAAAACAAAAGATAGCATGGTATTAATACCCAGAGACAATAAAGACAAAAGTCAGGAGGTCCAAAACAGGATATAAATCTTGCCATAAAGAGCAAGAATGTAGCTAGAATAGAGAAGGGTCTACTAGGACAATGACAGATGGAACTGATCACTCTGGACAAGAACTTGGCACTGAAAGGGGAGAAACTAACAGGCAAGGCACCATTCCATTAATAATGGTGCAAACCTGTGTCAAAAGGGAAAAATTAAAAGAGAGAGATAGAGAAAGATATATAGAGAAGAAATTTGCCTGCCCTAGAACAAGGCAGAAGTGGGGAGACTGAGGGTAGGAGGAAAATGGGAGACATCAGTAAGAGTGATGGGAAGGATACTCTAGTAAAAAATGGTGTACAATGTATGATTTTACCCCAACAATGAACAATTTTGTATTGATAATGTTTAAATAAAGCAATTAAAATTAAAAAACAAAACAAAACAAAATAGATACTACGATGCCAAGCCTATCAGTCATCAAGCCACCTACATAAGATAAAGCTGACCAGAGAAACAAAATATTTTTTGTTTGTTATAAACTTATTTTTGTATCAGAAATATGCCTTAGATAGCAGTCATTGATTGGTAGAATAAAAAGTTTTCCCTGCCCTTATCTCTAATAAGAACAATCCCCAGAAATCTAAAAGCAGGTATGTACTCTGAAAGTTTTTTTCAGGCGACAAGGCGGTACTTTATCTGTGTCAGTAAAGGTGAATTCATGAAGGCCAGTGCTGAAAATAATAACAAGCTTGAAAAAGCTCGAATATCAGTGTTAAAGAACTATACATTTCATTGTGGTTTAAGATCTTAATACAAGTATGTGGAAGATAGAAATCCATCAAATCTTTGGTGTGCATTTAAAAAAAAAGGAAAAAATAAATTAGAAAAACTAAGTGCTGCTAGAAGATTCGTAAGACAAAAAAATTCATGAGTATAAACAATTCTCTAGACCTGGAAAAGAGAAAATTTGTTTAATATCCAGAGATAAAAGAGAAGTAATATTATGAAGTGATTATTACTTAAGCATTATTTTAAATATGTAACCAATATCTTATATAAGTCACCAGAGATAGGGTAGCAATGAAAGTCTCCACCTCCTATATAAGTAAATATTTATTAACATAAATGGCAACTAGGCCGAGTATAGTGAAAAGAACTCAGAGAAATTAAAACACAGAGACATGGAATGAAGAGTTTCAAATTCATGGAGGTTGTTGGGGAACATAAAATGTTAAACTGACATGTGATTATGTTACTTTTTGCTCCCATGTCTTCATTCACACATTCCATGATAAGATATGTGACTACAAGACCCTGAGGTTCAGAGGACAAGAAAAGACATTAGCCAGCAGGGCATGGGGTTGTGTGACTTCACAGTGATTATGTCACTGACATCTCAGATTTGGTCATTTGTATCTGGATCAATAGAACCATGATGGTGCATTAAAGCCATCCATTTCCTGGTAGTGGAGATATTCACAAATTTATTTGTCCATTAGTTTGGAGTGCTAAAAGGCTACTATCCAGAGAATGAACATTAAGTGATAGCTCGACTACTGAGTCTTAAGTCTAAAAGAAATCAGTTGAAAAACCAAGCAGGGATACACATGTCAGCATGTGTAAAATAAGTCATAGAGTGTATGTTTATATCTACTTCAGACTAACTTCATATTTCTTTTTTTTTTTTTGACTCTGATCATTTATTTCCACTTAACGCTCATACGACTGTTTGGTCTTGGTACCCTCTAATTTTTTCACCCCCAATTCATGAGGTAGAACAAGATGATTCACGTTATGTGGTTCTGTTGGGAAAAAAAGCAAAAGCAACAAAAACAGCAACAATAAAATCTGGGAGGATTCCTTCTAGAGTTTATAAATATCAATTTAAAAGAGGAAAGAGAAAAAGGAAAAAAAATAAAAAAGGCACCCAGTCTCTAAAAAAAACTACCAGCACATAATAACCACAAGAATAGAAGTAAATAAAAAAATCAAAATCATAAAAAAGAAGAAAAAAGAAAAATAGAAAATAGAAGAAAAAGAAAAAAATGGTATTGCAAGGTTTTGTGCCTTTTTTTGCATAGGCATAGTAAGTATTGTGGAAATTAGTCAGGGAATTCTCTGGGAATGTTTCACTGGTGACGGAGGGTATTCTGTTAATAACTGAAACCCAACTATAAACATGCTTGTTATCATGGTGCTTAAATAAAGATTCATATATATTAAAAAAAAGAGAGATACAGGGTTTATCCAGCCTTGAGCATACTGCCTTGGGAACTACTATCATGGGAACTACTACAGGCTCCCTACGCACTCATTTTCACACCCCACGGTCTTTTTATGGTGCCAGGAAAATTTCCACTCAGTTATGAATGATAGTATCAGGCTCTGTAGCTAGAGATCTTGGTTATTTGTGTAGGTCATGGGATGAAGGCTAGGGTAGAGTCTTTTTTACTGTTTTAGAAGTTCTGTTCCATCATTGTTGTTGTAATCAGTCTTTTGTAATTAGTGGTCTTGGTTTTTTCGAAGATCCTAAGACACAGCCTAGGATAGAATTTTTCAATATGATTCCAGAAGTTCTGCTCAGTCACAGTTGTCAAAATCTGGAATTAGAGATCTTGGTTTTTGTACAAATCCTAGACCGAGGACTAGGCTAGGATCTTTCTAATTGGTCCCACAATAGGTTCTGCCCAATCATGTCTATTAAAGTCAGTTTTCTGTAGTTAGTAATCTTGGGTTTTGCATAGAGGAAAGGAAGTCATGTCTTCTAATTTCATCAGATCGTTAGATGATGAGATAAGGCAAACCTGTCTTATATCAAGTTGTTGCTGTTTCCTTGTGTCAGGATGTCATATGAAAACTGGTGCAAGTTGGTGCCAGGAAGGCATTAAGAATTTCTCAGAGAGGAGTTTTATTTTTGGTGCTGTTGCTGATAACTATGTCAGTTCTACGTCTGGTATCTGGGGTTCTGGATTAGATGATCACTATCAAATCACATGAAGTCTAATTTGGGTCCACATGACACATGCTCAGGGTGGGAGGTGCCCCTGTATTATAAAATGTATGGGTTCTTATCCCTAGTAGATAAGAACTTGTTTCTGTGCATAGGATTTCCCCTTTCTTAGAGTGACTATGCAAAAGGGAATGGTGCATTTGAGGGTAAGATTGACAGGCTACACAATATCTGTGCCCTAGTTTTGACCTGAGCTTTTATCCCAGGCTAGACTTTTTTTGGTAGGCTTTTGTACCAAGCAGAACCAAAGCAGGTGAGGTTAAGAAAAAAAATTATATGAAATAAATAAAAATAAATTAAAAAATGTAAAGAGATTAAGTGGTGGAGGAAGCTACCTTTACATTTGGGAATAAACTGATTAGGAAGTATTATTATAGAGTTATTAAACATGCAGATGAAATATACACATCCCCATTAAGTTTTTTGAGATATTCTTGTGGGAGTATAGACTCTAGGACACATTTTCATCTCAACCCGTGTTCCTGTTGAATTTGAGAAATGATTTACAGCAGTAAGGGATAAGGTAGTGTCCTTGAAACGGGGGTCCTTCTGGAGATGAGTCTGGTAGCAGGTAACTGTCCACATTTGGTGGGGTGAGGAGAAGGGCCACATAGCATGAGTGAACAGGAATGTTGGTTGTAGTGTCTTGCTGGGGCTTGAGATTTGGGACTGAGAGTTTTGAAGTTTTCATGGTATAGGTCCTTCACTTCTCTTGTAATGTTGATACCTAGGTACTTGATGTTTTTTTCAAATGGGATACTTTAAATGGGATATCTCCTTAACCTCTTTCTTCTCTACTTTGTTATTTGTATAGAGGAACGCTACTGTCTTTTGTGTATTGACTTTGTAGCTGGCCACTTTGCTGTATTGGTTAATTGTTTCTAGGAGTTTTACTGTGGACTCTTTAGGGGTTTTGATGTATATCATCATATCATCTGCAAAAAGAGATAGTTTGAGTTCCTCTTTCTCTATTTTGATTCCTTTGATTCCCTCATCTTGTTTGATTGCTATTGCTAGGACTTCTAAAACTATGTTGAATAAGAGTGAAGAGAGTGGATAATCTTGCCTAGTTCCTGATCTTAGTGTAAATGCTTTTGGCTTTTCACCATTAAAGATAATGTTGGCTGCAGGTTTTTTATAGATAGTTGTAACTATCTTGAGGAAGGTTCCTTCCAGTCCTATTTTGCTAAGTGTTTTAATCATAAATGGGTGTTGGATTTTGTCAAACGCCTTCTCTGCATTGATTGATATAAACATGTGATTTTTGTCTTGTTGTTGATGTGGTGTATGATGTTGATTGATTTGCATATGTTGAACTATCCTTGCATCCCTGGGATGAAACCCACTTGGTCATGGTGTATAATGTTTTTGATGTAGTGTTGGATTCGGTTTACTAAGATTTTGTTGAGAATTTTTGCATCTATGTTCATTAGTGACATTGGTCTGTAGTTTTCTTTCTTGTCGGTGACTTTGCCATCTTTGGGAATGTGTGTTATTAGCCTCATACAAAGAATTAGGAAGTATTCCTGTCTTTTCAATGTTTTGGAAGAGCCTGTGGATCAGTGGTAGTAATTCTTCTCTGAATGTTTGATAGAATTCACCTGTAAAACCTGGACCTGGACTTTTGTTCTTGGGGAGTTTCTTAATTACTGATTCAATTTCCTCAGATGTGATTGGCCTGTTAGGCTTTCTACATCTTTCTTATCCAGTCTTGGAAGATGATATATTTTCAGAAATCTTTCAGTTTCTTCTGGGTTCTCTAACCTAAACTGAGTTGTTCAGAATAAGTCCTCATGATGTGTTGGATTTCTTAGTGTTCTGTTGTAATCCTCCCCTTTATTTTGTGATCCTATTTATTTGGGTGTTTTCCTTTTCCCTCTATTTATTTATTTATTGAGCATTGCCAGCAATTTGTCTATCTTGTTTATTCTTTCGAAAAACCAACTCCTGATCTCATTAATATTTTTTATTGTCTTCTTAGTTTCTGTGTTTAGTTCTGCTCTGGTTTTTATTATTTATTGTTTTCTTGTTGTGTTTGTGCTTCATTGTTGCTGTTTTTCCAGCTCCTTAAGCTCCCGCTCCTTTTAAACTACTGATTTTGTCCTTTTCCTCTTTTTTGACATAGGCCTGTATTGCTTTGAGTTTTCCCCTAATTACAGCTTTTGCTGTGTTCAAAAGATTTTTGACAATTCGTCTTTTCATTATCATTTGTTTTAAGGAAAGTTTTTATTTCTTCCTTGATCCAGCTGTTGTTGAGCAGCATGTTGTTTAATCTCCAGGTGTTGGATTTTGTCCATAACTTTTTTTACAGTCAATCTTGATCTCTGTTGCATAGTGATCTGATAGGGTGCTTCAAATAATCCTTATATTTGTGACTTTGTGCAAGTTAGATTTATATTCTAAGATATGGTCTATTCTGGAGAAGGTTCCTTGTACACTTGAGAAGAATGTATATTCTGTTTTCTGGGGGTGGAGGGCCCTATATAAATCCATTAGTCCTAGTTCTTCTAGTTTCTTATTTAGGGTTCTTATATCTTTGCTAGTTTTCTGCCTGATGGATCTGTCCAGTGGTGATAGTGGTGTATTAAAATCTACTACTCCGCCACCAAGCTAGCTCAGTAAGTAGAGCATGAGATTCTTAAAATCTACTATATAACATTTCCTCCCATATATTTCTTTCTCCAGGTATGTGAGCAAATGCCTTACATATTTTGCTGGCTCTGTATTTGGTGCATAAATTTTGACCTGTTAGTACTTCTTGGTCTTCTGATCAGTAAGTAGTGACCATCTTTGTCTCTGATCACTTTCTTGAGGTTGAATGCAATTTCTGATAAGAATGGCTGTCCCCACTTGTTTATTTTGTTTTGTTTTGTTTTCCATTGGCTTGAATATTTGATTTCCATTTTTATTCTAAGCCTGTGTCTATCCTGAACGTTTAGGTGTGTTTTTTTGGAGCATTCTGCCCTTGGGTCTCAGCCCTCCTTTGTCACCTGTGGTGTGGGGCTGGGTCCCTTCTCTGGAGTGCGATCCTTGGCGGGTATGATGCTGTGGTATCTGAAGTTTGGCACTGCCCTCTAGTCTCCTCCCTCACTTCACCTGCCTTAAGGTATTGATCTTCTTCGCCTTCCCCAACCACGATAATGGCGGAGAGCCACCGGTCTGAACCTGGCTCAGGTTTCCCCTATCCCTTTACCTGTCAGAAGGTGAAGGTCACCTCTGCGCTCCACCTTTCCCAACCACGGTAATAGCTGAGAGCCACGGGTTCAGCCTGGTTCAGGTTTTCCCTCTGTGTTTACCCTTCAGAAGGTGTAGGCCACCTCTGATTACTGCCTTCTCCAACTTTGGCAAGGGCAGAAAGCCTAACTTCATATTTCTGATGAGATGAAAGCCCCTGTATGAAGAGATTAATTTAGGATTTTCCTTTGGAAGCTAGCAGAATCCTCAAAATATGTAGAGTAGCTAAAATTTTTTAAAGGAGGTACACAGATGACCAACTAATAAAATTCTCATATCAAATGTTTATCTTGAACCTGGAGAGATAGTTGCTGTGCACACAGCAAATCCAAATTTGATCCCTACCACCAAGTGTTTCTCTGAGCATCACCAGCTGTGCACGACCCTGGAAGTTCCAAACATTGTCAGAGTGGTCCAAGAATCATGAGGAGGAGAAAAAGATGAAATTATTCCTTGCAGGTAAACAATATGATAAAAGGGTAAAGAAACATAGCTAAATGTTTTTGTTGTTTTGTGTCACATCTGACTATGCTCAGAACTTACTCCTCACTCTGCACTCAGGGATCTCTCCTGGCAGACTTGTATGGGGAAAAAATGTATGATGCTGAGAATCAAACCCAGGTTGACTGCATGCAAGCAAGTGTCCCGCCTACTGTACTATCTTTCTGGCTTCAAGTTAAACATTTTCATGTGGCAGGAATACTCAAGGAGTTATTATATTTGAAAATCTTTGTTGAAGTACAGTGATTAACAATACTATTGGTGATGGTTTCATGCATACATGACCCAGCAGCACACCTGCTACTGGAGAACACATTTCCCTCCACAATAAAGTCTTATTTGACTCTCCGGACTATGTATACCCATTTCTGTGAACTGACTCTCCAGTCTGTAGTCTTTATTGCTCCTTTCTGTATATATCTCTTAAGTCATAATTATGAAATAAATCATTTAATATCTGCCCCTCTCCTTCTTAGTGACTCCAGGCAGCACGATACTCTCTAGTTCCCTCTCCATAGCAGCACATTGCAGGAGTTTTCTCTGCCTCACAGTTGCATATTATTCCTTCAGTGGTCCTCAAACTACGGCCCGCAGGCCACATATTGTATTTGTTCCCATTTTGTTTCTTCACATCAAAATAAGATGTATGCAGTGTGCATAGGAATTTGTTCATAATTTTTGAATTTACTATAGTCTGGCCCTCCAATGGTTTGAGGGACAGTGAACAGAGCCCCTGTTTAAAAAGTTTGAGGACCCCTGTGTATATATATGAAAAAAAAATATATATATATACATCCATGTGTATATATATATATATATATATATATATATATATATATATATATATATACTATAACTTCCTGATCCCGCTCTTCCATATTGGGGCATTTTTGCTGTTTATCTAGGTTATTGTAGCAAGTGTTCCAATAAACATATGTTTGCTTGTATCCTTTAGAATACTTTTGTGTTTAGATGGCAAGAAGTAGTAGTTTCTGGGAGTTCATATTTGTGGTTGAGAGAAGTTTGGGACCAATCCAGATTTGTACATTTGTTGAGAAATATCCATCTACTTTCCATAACACTTGAACCAGACAACATCCCCACCGACAGTGAACCGGGGCTCCTTCTTGACCACATCCCCACCAACACTGGCTATTTCCAGAGTTTTGGACCTATTCCTTCCTTACTGGTGTGAAGTGACATCTCATTGTTATATGATATGCACTTTTTCAGATACCTATCAGCCACACATGTCTTCTTTGAAGATAAGTTGTTTTTAAGACTACACTATACAATTTTTGATCTCTGTCTTGAACCTCCCATCGAAGTCCATCAAACAAATTGGGGCATAGAGTAGAATTATAAGTGAGTATATCCACAACAAGTCACTGAGTGGATGAAGAGAATGTATATGGGTAGCATGTGTAACAATATTGATGACATGAAGCATCTCTCCTCAGGGATGGTGCAATCAAAGGGCTTAGATGCTTGATGGACAACATGCAAACACAAGAACCAGTGTAGGATAACAAAACTTTTTCTGATTGAATTTTTAAAAATATTCTTTTCATAAAAGTCTTTGCAGCTACACATGACTTTTATTATCACTGATATCTCAGTAGCTTTGAAAACATTTTGAGAAGTCACAAAATAAGATTATAAATATGTGCTTTTAGAAAGTAATGGTAAAGGGGCCAGAGTGGTGGCACAGTGGGTAGGGTGTTGCATGGGCTGACCTAGGACAAACCGTGGTTCTTCCAGTGTCCCTGAGCCTGGAGCAATTTCTGAGCACATAGCCTGAGTGTGGCCCAAAAAACAAACAAACAAATAAGTAGGGGTAAAAAATTTTAGAAAATATTTAATCAACTGATTAGACTGCTGGATTATTTCACTATTTTTTATTATTTGACTTCTCAGTCACTTTTCTGGAAAATGTCTTTTTTTGGTAACACCTCAGCATTGTTTTCTTCCAGAAGAAACGTATTTATTAAAAGTGAAACAAAAATTGAACATCCCCCCAATGCATTTTACTGTAATAAATTTTTTATCAGTTGTGTTTTGTCTCCTGGACAATAACTCTTGAGCATTTTTATTTTTCTATTTTTAATGCACTTCCCACACCAATTTATTTTTCTATTTAACATTTACCAAAGCTGTAACATTTTTTTTATTTTTGGCTTTTGGGCCACACCCGTTTGACACTCAGGGGTTACTCCTGGTTATGCACTCAGAAATCACCCCTGGCTTGGGGGAACCATATGGGATGTGGGGGGATCGAACTGTGGTTCGTCCTACGCTAGCGCTTGCAAGACAGACACCTTACCTCTAGCGCCACCTTCCCGATCCCTGTAACATTTATTTTTACACTAATTCTCTACTACTAGTCATGGCAATGATTCCTTAATCCAAGAGGGCATTTTAAAGACTGGAAGCTTCCAAGATTTTTTCCAATAAAACCTGGCTATTTCAGAAAGTATTATTCACTTTTTCTTGACACAATTTTTACTTAAATCACAGTGATATGCAGAGTTACAGAAAATAATATTCTTTGTACAGAAGTCAGTGGTTCTATAGACCCATTGGCTCTTAGGATTCATTTTGTGTGAGGTGAGTGCATGTGAACTTGCTCTCCTGAGAAGCCTGAGAGAACCTCCATTGCCAAAGTGAATGCCTGTGCATTCATAAATTCAAAAATGTCCCTAGTGTTCTTGAGAGGAAGGTGAAACAAACACAGGTTTTGCCAAGTTTTATCCAAATAGGAGAAGAGTGTAATAAAGAGGTATTTGGTATGTGTTCTCAGGATATATTGTCTCGTCCTCTGCCTGGACAGTACTGGAAGAGTTTCCAGTGAAGGAGTTGATATGTTTGGACAGTTGCATGTTCCTTGTCCCTCACCATCAGCTCATTGTGAAGGAAAGTCGTTTATGTCTTCTAAGGTGTCGCTGATTTTATTATGATAAAACTGAGACTGAAATGCCAGTGTCTTTCATACTAGGTGGGATGAACATTGGCAATCATTTGACTTGCACAAACATTCATTGGTTATCTCTCTGATTGTCAAAGGTGAGGTGCACACATTCTTTTTCCAAAGTTAAAACCAAAAGGTTCCTTTTTTTCTGTGATTGCCCTGTGATACAGGGTGATCGTACAGGAGAACCCAGCAGTTGACACCAGGCGAAAGCAATGCAAGTGCGGTTCAAAATATGATTTTGATAAAGTATTCTGCAGGTTTACTTGGAAAATATTTAATGTAAAATGTTTTAAACCTGGAAATAGATAATTTGTGCCTTTAAAAAAAAATCTTCCAAATGTTGGGCTGATAGTTCTGACTCAACTTGAATCATAGGAGAAAAGTATTAAAGGACTTTTCTATATGATTTAAAAGATACTTGAAAAAAAAAAGATATTTGATCACTTGGAGAGGGGCAATATTTTAAGGCCAAATTAAACAAATATTTTCTGAGTTATATGTATTTATGTAATATTTAATATTATAATGTTAATGCATAACATTGTATATTGTATGCATATAAATACATATGTAATCATATAGACATAATATACATACCTATACAATAGTGTTATAACTTATCTAATATTGCATAGCAGTCATAGTACTTTTGTTATAAATTATGTAATACTACATCTTTTATTATTCTGGAGATTATATTTAAGGCTTATAGAAAGAGGCTCATTATCTGATAATTATAAACAGTACTTTGTTATATGACATTTTCTTTAGGTATCCTGAACTTTGTGAGAAATCCCTATTATCTACAATTGCCAATAAAACAAATTGAATTATAAAAACAGTGATATATTTCTGCTTAAAAATATTATGCTAAAATGTTTGTGAGTAAAGCCTTTATTATTATGAATAAAAATAAATACCATTCGCTTCACTTATAGCTCATTTGTTACATGAATTTATTTACTTATTAGATGATTTAGTTTGTATACATTCTTATATTGGCATATTTATCCAATTTAAATAAGTAGAGCACAAATTTTATTAAAAAATTTGAGGCAATATTTACATAACGTAAAATTAATCTTTTATTTTTGTTTTAAGTACATATGCAGTGATGCTCAGGGTTGACTACTGGCTCTTTCCTAAGATCACTCTTATCAGGCTTGGGAGGGTGTTTATATGTGATACTGTAGATTGAACCTGGGTGGACTATGTGCAAATCAAGCACCCTACCCAGTCTATTATTGCTCCAACCTCCAAATTAAGGGTTTTTAAGTGAAAAAAAAAAGACATGACATTTAAACATACAGTGTTGTATCAGTATCTTTTCTCTCACATTCTAAAACATTTTTTATTTTAAGATAAAATCCTCATGCTTTAACATTTTCTCCCCATTGCTTTTTCCTTTAGCCCCCACTCAATCCCAATCAGTGTCCTTTACCTAAACATCTATTTATTCTGAATTTTCCTATAAATACCATCATATATCATATACATTTTGGGCAGGTGCCTTTTTACTTAGTGTGGTTTTGATTATTTTTAAAATTTAATTTAATTTAATTTTTAAAATTTTGAGCCCCAGAAGTGCTCAGGGTCTGTACTCAGAAATGATCCCTCGTGGTGCTCAATGGACCATGTGTGGTGTCAGGAAGTCTAAACACAAAACAAACACCTTGCCTTCTATATAATCTCACTAATTTGCATGACATGTTAGTATTTATTTGCACTGCAGCATATTATATATAATCTATCTATCTATCTATCTATCTATCTATCTATCTATCTATCTATCTATCTATCATCTAACTAGTCTCTCTCTCTCACACATACACCAATTGTTTTGCACACTTGATCAGGTGGCGATGACAAATTATCATCCCCCTTTAGACATGTTGGGAGAAATTGATTTTGCTCAATTCAGGTTCAGTAAACTGTGAGGATTTCTCTGCCTCTTTGTGACATTTGGGGAGACAAAGATTTTAAAGCACTTGAAACAATCCCTGCCTGGCTGCCAAGACAATCCTATCTGCAGTAGATCTCCATAGAGTAAAAGAGATTATGAAAGAATCACAGCTAATAGATAGAGTTTATGTTTTGGCCTTTAGAATAACATCATTTGCAGTTAGTCTTCATGAAGGCAGAGGCAGATGTGTGAATGTCAGGTGCATGATGTACCTTTTGTCTTAGTCTAACTCTGTTTTCATGTGGAAGAACAAAAATAAAAACATTCACTTTAGATTTAAATCATCATTTACTTAAAAATTACTTAAACCATTGTGATTTACAAATTTATTTATAGTTGAACTTTAGACATATGATGTTTCAGGACCAATCCCACCAGAAGTGTTAACCTTCCTCCACCACTGTTCCCAGAGTTCATCCCATGCCACCACCCCTCGCCCCACCTGCCATCAGAAAAGACACTTTTTAAGTTTGATTGTTAAAGTTTGGGTCTCATGGTTTCCTTGTTGTTGACTCTGGCTTAAATATTTAGTTCTGTCTTTTCTTAAGCCCACCTGTTCACTTGAATCCCCTTGGGCACTGTCCCCATTATTTCACATCTTTCTCTTTCTCTGCTCAATTTCTTTCCTTCTCCTCGTTACACATGTTCTCAACAACCCCCTTTTAAACTGTTACATTTCTTCATGCAGTTATTTTAAATGCCACATCCACTTTTAACTAAATATAAATAAGAGAAGAGCCATCAGGTTTTGGAGTCTGGTAGTACTCTGCTCGCTTTGAATTTTCACACTCCTTCCTCTAATTGTGTCATTTGGCAAAAAAAAAAATTCTTCTTTCACCCTCTGAGTTGCAGTTTCCTGATGAATAAGCTCAGGCTTACACACACCTTCTGTTTGTGTCAAAAGTCAATGAGGTAACAAATTTAGGTACTGGGTGTGATCTGAAAACAAATTAAATATATGAATAAATTAATAGGGATCCTACTCAGTGAAGCTGTCCATTTCTGGCCAAACTTGTCCTGGTGGTGCTTAGTGACAGCCATGGCCACCAGCAATGTTCTGTGGCTAGTGTCCCACTGAACCTTACTTTGAGGGTCACAAAAATTGTGACCTTAGTAATGCCCAATTTGTGGATGTAATTCACATATATGCCTCACCTATAATATATAACATGAGATTTGGAATTTGGAATGAGTTCAACTGAAAGTTTAACAAAATCTAAATTCATGTTTGATTGGAAGTAATTCTGCAGTTTCACTTATGATGATGGAAGATCTGTAGATGGTGATGTAAATTGGCATCTATTTCACTAGATTAGTATTACTATTCAATCTTGAAGTGTGTTCTAGGAATAAATGCAAATAAAACTAGTTTTTCATGATCAGATTTTGAAGCAGCTGTTTATAAACAGATTATGTAGATGTTGACATATGCCATATCTTTATATCCAATATAAAATAAAGTTATCTGGTACATATCAACCTACCTATATTTTTAAATTGGTTTGTTGAATTATTTTTTTGAAGATGATAGGCATTATTTAGATATTTTCCTAGAGTTTTATTTTTGCTGTGTGATTCTGTGTTAACTAAACATAAACATTTAAAAATATCTTAATAAAAGATTAAAGCTTTTTAATGGGTTTCATGATTTCTCTTGCAACTGTTAAACCCAGTTTCTATACATTGGGGCCACCTGACAATACCTGACAACACCTGACAAAATTTTTTTGAATAGTTTACCATATGTCCAAATTAAACCTCTTGTACACTGAAATTTGAATTTCATCAATTTCTAACTGCCCCAAAATATTGTTGTCATTTATCTGTCTTCCTCAACCACTGAAATATGCAAGAACCATTTCAAACCTGTAGACCTTAAACATATAGATAGAATCTGTGAACCCTTGTACACTTGAGACTTAGTATGGAAAACAGAACATAATCTCAAACAAAATTTTCCGCCTTGCTCTTGCTTTCAGGAGACCAAACGAACGTGGAATTTTAAGTTCTTTATAGAATGGGAATTTCTCTCAGTAGCAATCACTTTATTGTCAAGTTCTATCACCTAAAGATTTTAGGAAGTACAGAACTTGATATACTTCTAACTCAACTATATGATTCATCATTTTTCTCTAATTTCCTTGTTTTCAAGGGTCTCTTATTCTACTTATATGCATTAAGAGAATTATAAGATTAGAGTCATGCATGGAAATCAATTGAAATGGTCAGTGAGGATAATTTTATTTCCCTCCCCAAGCATGAAATAAACTTAAACAGATCATTCCCTGAAACGTGTAGTAAAATGAACGATTTAATAGTGTCTTGTTTTTCATACATTATCTACTTTGTTCCGGACAACAGCTTGTGAGCCAGGTGTGATGCTTATTTCATTTTTCAAATGAGGACATTTAGAAGAAATTCTAAAAATTACACAGTGATAAAGGGGTTGGAAACAGGAATTAAACTCTGGTTTCAAAGTCTGGTCTTCCCATAGAAGCTGACTTTTTACCAACTTAAAATTTTATCTACACTTACATTATTTGAAAAAAAATTTTAAAATTTTGCAGCTAGACTATTCTATACATTTAAGTAATTCCCTTTAAAGTAGTTGATTTCTATAGTGATTTTAGAGACTTCAGTGCATAAGTTCAGATATAAGTGCCCAAATATTTTAGTCAATATTTAAGTCATTGTTAATGCTCGAGAGTTTTAATTATTAAAAAATCCTAGTTATTATATTTCTCTGGTTTCTTTCAGTCTGAAAGAAACTTGTCTGAAGAAAAACTAAGGAGAGTGGAGATAGACTCGGCCTGCTTAGATGAAAGGAAAAGGGAGAAATTTGAGATAGAAAGATTCCTTTCTTTCTGTCAGAAAGTCAAAGGCCAGCAAATTATTTGATGAGGGAGAGTTTCTAATTTTTATATGGAGTTAAGGGAAATTAATTGTTTGGAACTTTATCTTGCTGTGAAATTCAATTCCAACCCTACAATATATGATTTGTGGCAAACCATTTTCAAGCTGTTCACCAATATGCATTAGTGAGTCATGAAATCAATATGGCAGATGTGGTCAGCTTAAAAATGAGAGGATGAAAAATGGGAGCATGTGTTCCACTAAGTACAGAAGAGTATGGCTTCCTGAGACTTTTAACTTCTGCTGTAGATTTTTTCAGCTGTGTCCCGATGTTAGATTATGGGATGAAATAAATTTCTTACTGAGCATAAGGTGATTGCTTCTTGGAAGTCTAGCTTAATAGTGACCATACATACTTTTCATTTTTGGTGCATGCAGTTAGTTCTGAGTCCAACTTCAGATTTCAGGCAAGGTTGAGGACTTACAAATTTGATCTGGAGTGTCTTTGTTTTCAAAGATGCACCATCCTTTGTCTGCAGTATGTTTAGTTGTTCTAAGCAAGAAAAGCCAGGAGTTTGGGCATTTTGTTTTGATGAGAATGAATAAAAATATGGGCAGAAGCTTGGAAATATAATAGAAACATAGGGTTACAGGATCAGAAATCATCTTACAAAAAAGGAATACCTTTTATTTATGAATAAATATCTCAGCTATTTACTAAGGTAGTAATATCAATTGAATAGTTCACAAACTGACACATTTTTCTATGAGAACTCATTTCATTTTTTTTGTAAAAATAACATAGGAGATTGTAGCTGTGTGGTTTGGATATTTGAATTTATTTAGGATAATATATTTGAACTGAACGTTTTTGTCTCAACATCTTGGGATGATATAAAGGACAGCTTAAAAAAAAAAGAGCACATTTTAGTCAAAATTCACTATTCTTTCTTTTTCTCCACCCTCCCTGGCTTCATTTTACCAAACATGAATTGAAAATTTACTCCCAAGTTTCACTTGGTATTCTCTGTTCTCAATTTTTTTCCCAGTCCAGTGGAAAGGGTGTGTCTGCCAATCTGTCTATCTGTGTTTGGATTCAAGTGAAGAAATACAAAACTGTGGGAACATGTGGAATTGTTAAATTGCAGCTATGCATTAGCTGGCTCTGTAGCATCCGAAGGCAAGGTGGCAGTAGGTTAGGATTTGAAGAGAGATGAAGGCCCTTAGTCAAAGCTGACTGTTTGTGTGCTTGCTATTTAGTGCTCCCTAACTCTGTGGCCTTATTCATTTCTATTCCAATGGCTTCCTTACTACTTCCTAGTTTCTCTTATGCTGTGTCAGTGTCTCTTTTCTGGACCAGGCTTTTAAAGAAATAGGAGAATGTTAAAAATGCTCTAAATCATAAAATCTAGCTTTTAACAAGCTTCAATTATGATATACATTGCTATGTCTGATTATACGTTGTCACATACATAATTATATAGTGTGTCCTATTAGTGTACCTATAAATTTGCCTGTCTTCCCCCCCCACCCAAAACAAAACAAGCCTTTCATCATTGGAATTATTGTCTCTTTCAAAACTACATTTTTCTTGTCTCATAATATCTCACATATATTGTAGGAAATAGCTCCAGAATTAGGTAATTTGAGTTATTCATCCCTTTGCTTTGGTAGATGAAGTTATTGAAAACATGTGCTCTGGTAAACTTTCTCTCTTCACCCAATTATTTGTGGTGTTAATAACCTTTTAGGGAGTTTTACAACTTCGTCTCTCAGCCTTTATCTCAGCTGATAGTCTTCTATGAATAACCTAATACAAATGCATATCACATTCAATTATCACTGCCACAAAAAGCACATAAAACATGCAGCGACCACATGTCTGCAGTAGTACCATTCTTATTCAAATCCTTTCTTTAAGTCTTTATAGTCTTTGGCAGACAAGGAGGGGCCTGATTTAACTACTATTCCCCTAGTTTTCAGCAAGATACATGTGCATTTTCTCCGAAGATTGCAGGCTCTCCCATACTGATTCCATAACACAATGCATTTGCCAAAGAGGGAGCAACCTATCCTTGCCAACCACTCTCCATGTTGATAAAAGTGCGTGGAGCTCTGTTAGGGGACTCAAATGTCCTTATCCTAGCACTCACTACTCAACTACTTCAGCCACCAGTTGGGAAGGATCCCCATTGCTGCTTCAAAGAGGAATCTTCTCAGGGAGGCGAAGGAGCAGCAGTCAGAGCATCAGGGGTCTGTGCTGCAGATCCTTCAAAGTCCTGCCTCTGTTATTCAGCAACTTTTGAAGCCCTAGCTCTGTTCTGTGGACAGTTGTCACTGTCAGGTGGTTTTTACAGCAGCCTTATTCTTGGTGATAAATTAGGCAGAGCCCTGGGAGGCAAAGCACAGTTTTATTTGGCCCTTAAGCCTTGGAAGTTGACTTTTAACACTTAGTGTATCTTCATTTAAACACAAGTGGAATCAGGTGCCGATCATATTTCTTTCCCTTTCCCATCCATCCTGCAGAGCTATTCTTAGACATAAAATGATGAGGTCTAGATCTGTTTCCCTGACCATCTTCATGGTGCTTTGAGGTCGAAAAGTCACTTAGGATTATGAATGACGATGGGTTTGACAGTCCAGGCAATTGCAAGGGAAGAGTAATTTATCATCACTCCTGGTCCCATGCTCCTCCTCCCACCTGGCTAGAAGAGTCAGTCATCTTTCATTGTTCTTATTTTTTATTTTATAAAATAGTGGAAAGAATTTCTGTTTTCTTAGGACTTGATACTGTCTCATTGGAATACAGGGATTTGGGATAGCTTAGTGATAAGCTTTACAACCAAAACTATGTGTTAAAAGTAATTCTAAACACTTTATAAAAATAACAATCTATGTTACTTTGAAAACCTGAACATTAAGAATGGTAGGTTCTACTACATCAATTTGTGGCAGCTAAATGAAGGCTCTTGATTTTGGTCAGGCTAATAGATGTATCTCACTGACAGGTTTTCATTGTTTAATAATATCAAAAGTAAAAATGATTTAGTTAATTTGTTGATTTGCCCAAAAAGAACCCACTGAATTCTTCCAAATGGAGGACTATTTTAGATGTTCCTGGAAATATATAAGTAAAGATGAAATTGTTCCTTCTTTCAAGACATTAGACCTGGAGAAGGCTTTGTGGCATTCTAAAAATATCTGGTTTGAGTATATAAACCAGATAAAGCAGGCTCAAGATTGAGAGGATTATTTTATAGTTTTAAGTCCTGAGAGAATTATTGACATTAAAATCAAGTCTGTATCAAGTAATAATAATCATAGAGGTGCATAAGGGACCATTTGTGATAAGTGAGTACTTTCCTAAATGATTCCATTTTCTTTTTAAATTTTTATTGTGGCCAAAGTGAATTAAAAATCTTTTAAAGTAGGGGCCGGGCGGTGGCGTTGGAGGTAAGGTGCCTATGCTAACCTAGGATGGACTGCGGTTCGATCCCCCGGTTCCCAATAT
Organism: Crocidura indochinensis; assembly: GCA_004027635.1. Classification (NCBI taxonomy): domain Eukaryota; kingdom Metazoa; phylum Chordata; class Mammalia; order Eulipotyphla; family Soricidae; genus Crocidura; species Crocidura indochinensis. The sequence goes on from PVKC010000989.1 coordinate 27,584, forward strand.
GGTCCCCCGTGCCTGCCAGGAGCGACTTCTGAGCGAATAGCCAGGAGTAACCCCTGAGTGTCACCGAGTGTGGCCCAAAAACAACAACAAAAAAAAATCTTTTAAAGTAATATTTGGGGGCCGGGCGGTGGCGCTGGAGGTAAGGTGCCTGCCTTGCCTGAGCTAACCTAGGACGGACCACAGTTCGATCCCCCGGTTCCCCATATGGTCCCCTGTGCCTGCCAGGAGCGACTTCTGAGCGAATAGCCAGGAGTAACCCCTGAGCGTCACCGGGTGTGGCCCAAAAACCAAAAAAAAAAAAAAAAAAGTAATATTTAAGGTACATAGTGGAAATGAATGAGGGCCATTCCCACCATCAGTGTTGACCTCCCTCTACCCCTGTTCCTGGCATGCATCTCATTTCTCCCTTCTTTAACCCCACCCACTGAATGCTAGTGTAACTGGTCCCCATTTGCACAGCTTGTTGTAGACTGGGTATTGATCTGTTGTCATTCACTTTTGGTTTTGTGTTCAAGTCTGATCATTTTTATTTCCACTAAATGTTCATCTGACTGTCTGGTCCTGGTACCATCCATGTTTCCCCTTCAATTTAAGAGGCTGAATAAGATGATTAAAGTTATGTGGTTCTGTTGGAGATAAAAAGGAAAACAAAAAGAAAAACAAAAAACAAAAAAAGCCAGCTGAGAAGAGTCCATCTAGGTGTTATTTATTAGTAGAAGAAAGGGGGAAAAGGTAACCAAACCAAACAAAACCAAACAAAACCAAAACACAACAAGCAACAACAAAAACCAAGAAAAAACAAACAAAAAAGAAAACCAGCAACTATGAAAAACAAACAAGCAACAAGCACACAAAAACAAACAAACAAAACAAGACAAAGCAAAACAAAACAAAACAAGAACACACAAAAAAAGCCCACAAACACACACACACACACACACACACACACACACGCACACACACAAAGAAACCAAACCAACAAGTACAGTAAAAAGTTCGTGCTTCTTGGGGCTGGAGTGGTGGCTCTATAGATAAGGCATCTTTGATGGACTGCAGTTCGATCCCCCGGAGTCCCATATGGTTCTACCAAGGCAGGACCGATTTCTGAGCGCATAGCCAGAAATAGCCCTTGAGCATCACCCAAAAACAAAAAAGTTTGTGTTTTCTCCTCCTCTTTCTCCTCCTCCTTCTTTTTCTTCTTCTTCATCAGTATTGGGGAAATTAGAATCCTTTGCCTATAGCTACTTTGCCTATTCTGAGACCTGGTCTCCACACAAATTGTGAATCTCTTACTATGCAAAATGCAATGATAATGATATTGGCTGGTCACCACTCACTCATCTATTGGGAGATAATATTTTTCTAATTCATGAAATGGGATTTTATTGATTGGGCGAGAAATTATGTAAATATAAGATTAGTGCTATGTAGGTTCAAGACTGGTTTTCATTTAAGACTCTCAAAGAAGACTTAAACATTTGAGAGAATGGACCATTTGTCTTGTGAATATTGAAGAACGTAGAAAACAGCCCTGAATGTCACTATAAATTCCTTTTGCATGAAAAGAAATGCAGGGGCCGTAGTGACAGCACAGTAATAGGATATTTGCCTTGTACACAGCGGAACCAGAACAGACCATGATTTGATCCCAAGCATCCCATATGATCCCCCAAGCAAGGAGCGATTTCTGAGCCATAGCCAGAAGTAACACCTGAGCATCACCGGGTGTGACCCAAAAACAAACAAAAAAAAAAAAAAGAAGAAGAAAAGAAAGAAAAGAAAAGGAAAGGAAACTCAGAGGGTTTGAGTAAGAATTTGAATATTTCAGCATTTAATGTCGCTTTGGAAATCTTGTTGCTATATATTTTACCTTTTTGTTAAATAGAAAAATATTCCTGACTTTCTCTGCCTGTGTCCATCCTCTGGTAAAGTTTAAGGAACTGTCTCTCTTTTATGTCATTTTATTTTTACTGTTTAGGGTTTATGAAATTATAGAAGATATTCAGAATTAAATTTAATTGCTTTTCTGGAAAACAAAGCAAAACAAACAAAAAACAAACTAAGAAAAATATAGAGACACAGACTACTGTTCTATTCACATAATTTTGAGGACTTTTATTTGTTTGGGGGCGCTGCCCAACCTGTTCTCAGAACTTACTCCTGCCTTTGTGCTCAGGGATCAAGCCTGTTTGATACCTGGGAAGGGGTGACCTATATGTGGAGCTAGAGATCAAACCACAGCTGGCCACATATGAAGCAAACACTTTACTCTCTGTACAGCCTCCAATCTCCTCTATTTACACTACAACTTAGCTGGGACATACAATTGAACAAACCTTCACAATATGTGGAGGCAGAAGTGGGTGAGTGTAGAAATTGTAATGGCAAGGTCTGTGTTTTTTGGGAATTTAAAAAGGTGAAAATTATCTGTAAGGCAGAATTACATCAAATGGTAGAAGCTGTTTTGACATTTCTTTCATGTGAATTATTTGTGCAAAACTAATAGCTCTGATTTTCTTGAATTTTTTTCATGAGTCCTAGAAGGGAACAGTTTTTGTGAGACATAGCTATGTTTGTCAGAGGATAGATGCTAGAATTCAGTTCTCATCTGGGAATGTTTGTGCTATTTTGGGACCACACCTGGCAGCACTCAGAGGTTACTCCTGTGCTCAGAAATTACTCTTGGCAGGTTCTTATGGGACCTTATGGAATATTGGGATTGAACCTAGATTGGCCACATGCAAAGCAAATGCCCTACCCAATGTGCTATCATCACTCCAGCTCAGAATCCATATTTAAAAGAATTAAGTGCTTAAAATGAATTACGTGGGAATATGGCACATGTTTATGCTCTATTCAGGGACAAATGGACTTTACACATAGTTTCTAGTGGAATCTAGGCAATCTGAGAATATATTTGTTTGGGAGCCAAAACCAGTACTGATCAGGTCTTACTCCTGGCTCTGTGTCCTGGGAGCATTCTTAGTGGAGTTTAGGGATTATATGTTGCCTAATCCATGAAAAAAAAGTACCTTATTTATTGTACTATCTGATTGTCCCCTGTTTGGAGGCATATTTGAGCAATAATCTATAAACTAAGAAGTGAGAATTATCATTTATAACTATTGCTATCTTGTGGTCTAAACACCTGTATTATGTAAAGGAAATCACAATCTGCGTGTCAGTGTTGCTGAAAATGTGATGTTATCAAATAGAATAAGACTTTCTGTGGCTATTTTTATAAAATGTAAACCCAAAACCTTTACCAGCTTCAGAGATATCTGCATTAGGGAAGATCTGATCCATAACTGTCCTAGTTTTATGTCTCACTAGATCTCTATTTCAAATTAAGGATTGAATTTACAGTTCTTTGGGATCACTATGAGCACTTAAATTCTCATTGCTTTTTCTATCAGATCCAAGAGAACATAAGGTAATTTTGGGGATTTTTGGTAGTATTGAGTGAATAAAAACACAAACTCAAGCACACAAAATTGGTCTTGCTTTTGTGAATTTCAACTACCACCATGTTCTAATACATACACGTGTATTCAGCTCTCCTACTTGTTTTAAAGTTTTTGAGAAAATAGTTGGTAACTACCTCACTTTTCATCCTTGTTTTAATACAACATCATTGGCACAGTAATTTACATTTGTTAAAACCCTAATATATGCTTGAGGAATACCTGAGTATGGATATATTTGTTTAAATTATTTGGATACCCCCCTCAGCATATGAACACATAAAAAGTCATAACTAAATATGCTGATTCATTATTTCTTTAAAAAAAGACTCTTCTAGAACCAAACTCAAATATAAATGGCTTGTATTATTTAAAGCATTTTGAGCTTTTAGGTCCCATTTGCTGTAAATGGCTTTTCATTGATGTTTCTATTCCATAAACTTGAATGTGTGAGATCATTAAATTTATTAGGTAGCTTATTAATTTCTAAGAAACCAAACCACATTGACCAGTCTATCACTTGAGAAGATGCTATCAGGTGACTGACAATTCGAGTGTGAGAGGAAGACTTGGCTTGGGGCTGTGTGTGGCATGTTCTTATTATCCATATCTCCGCTCAAATTTCTCCAACAGCCTCATTTCAATTTCACATCTTCCCAGACTGTCATTTGGAACGTATTGAGCATGACAGACTTCACTGAAATGAATAATCTCAAATAACATTCAAGTAATTTTTGACTCTATACAAATGACAGAAACTAAAAAATCCTCAATTGTTTTCTTTTCATGGATATGTTACCCAACTAACAGCACTGTCACATGTTTTTCTATGGGATATTTTTCCCCAAATGGACAATGTAGAGTAATACTTGCAATACTTCACTTGCTGGTCATACAAAAAATGTCATGGGGATAAATGGCACAGGAGGTGAGGGAAGAACAATTCCCAGTGACATTAAGTGATGACATGGAGCTATGGAAGCAGCAATGTTCCTCTTCTGAAGACCTCTTTGGGAAAATGGGAAATAACAGGCGAATTAGGAGTCATGTGAGCTTCAGTGAATAGCAGGGAAGCTTTAAGTACATGGTGGAGGAGGAAGTACCTTTAGAGTATAAAAATATTTATAATGTGTGAATGTGCTTTATATATGTATAAAAACAAAGAAACCCTCTTCTTCCTAAACAAAATCTGTGTTAAAGAATGTTCTTGATCTCTTTCCAATTCAAAAGAATATTCTACATTTTGTTCAAAATGAATTTAAGCTCAACTTATAGGAGGAGAAGTGTCAGGTGAGCTTTCAATAAAAGAACAAAGCTAATTAGGCCCAAGTGCTTCATGGGCAAATTTGCAAAAGTCAGGATCTAGTCTTGGATCTAAATAAAGTATAATAGTTAAAAAAAGGATATTTTGTTCCTATAAGCCCTCCACTCCCTTTTCAACTTCTTTACCCTTCATTATTTTTTTAAAATATAGATAAGGGTAGAGTTCAATGTTTTCTTTTGAGAAGCTGGAATAGGAGCATTATCTATGGGAAAAGGTGATAAATTGCTTTAAGTGACTTTTATTTGATAAATTAACTTATATTAATAAGTAAATAGTGAGTCATTTTATTTCTTTCAAAACTATCACAATATCCAAGATCTCATGAAACTCAATATCACCCAAAACCAGTTTCAAAGACTATGAGAGTGGGAAAAAATGATCAGGTTATATGACTCATAGGGTGCCACACAGTGTTGCTTCCTGAATTCTGTCCCACTCTCTTAAGTATGTTTTCTAAAAGCTAGAAAATATTTTAACAATCTTGCATCTGTTCCTTTTCTATTTATGGATGACTTTAAAGGAGGACTAGCATTTTCTTCCACAGAGGTTTGTCACCCTATAGCAGGTATATTTGCTATGAAGTGAGTCTTTAATTCATGATTAGCATTTCCAGGAATGACAGTTTCTGGATTCTTGACTCACTCATCAAATCTTTGCTTTCATCTTTGACCCTACTTCTAAGTTACAATTTATTTTTGATATAGTTCCCATAATCCTTAGAAGGAAAGACCATGTAATTTTAGGCCTCTTCCTTAAAGGACTTGAAAGCAATTATTACCGATGGGATTCTGGTATTAATATTTATAATTACTTAAGCCTTTGATTTGAGAGTCCTCTATGATTAACTTGTGAAAAAACTCATTTAATTTACTTATTAGGTGTATTCTTGATCAAATGCATGATTCTACAAACATGTTAGATCAATATCATTGGTTGTATTATTTAAAGTTATATCCTCATTTGTGTTCTCTAGTTGATTTGTCAATATCAGGGAAAAGTATGAAAAATTCAAGATTTCTATGTTTGTCTGTTTTTAATGTCTGTGCCTGAAAGAGTTTAAAACACTTACATTTATAATTGTATTTTATGAATGAGCAATCTTACTTTTTTACTTTTTATTTATTCTTATATCTTTATTTAAGAACTATGATTACAAACATCTTTGAAGTTGGGTTTCAGTCGTAAAAAGAACACCCTCCTTCACCAGTGCAACAATCCTACTACCAGTGCTCCCCATTCCCTCCTCTCTCAACCCCTGTCTGTATTCAAAACAGGCATTCTACTTCTCTCACTCATTAACACTGTCATGATAGTTGTTAGTGTTATTATATTTCTAACTGCACTCACCATTCTTTGTGGTGAACTGTATATCGTGAACTAGTCCTTCCGGCTCTCATCTCTATTGTCTCTGGGCATTATTACAATAACGCCTCTTATTTTTCTTAAAACCCATAGATGAGTGAGACTATTCTGTTTGTCTTTCTCCCTCTGACTTATTTCACTCAGCACAATTGTTTCCATGTCCATCCATTATAGAAAAATATCTTGACTTCATATTTCCTGAAGGCTGCATAATATTCTACTGTGTATATGTACCACAGTTTCTTTAGCCATTCTTCTGTTGAAGGGCATCTGGATTGTTTCCAGATTCTGGCTATTGTAACTAGCGCTGCAATGAATATAGGCTTGCAGAAGGCATTTTTGTATTGAGATTTTGTATTTCTAGGGTATATAGGTATAGAGCTGGATTATATGTGAGCTCAATTTCCAGTTTTTTGAGGAATCTCCATTTGTTTTCCATAAGGGCTGAACTAGACAGCATTCCCACCAGCAGTGAATGAGAGTTCCCTTCTCTCCACATCCCTGTCATCTCTGATTGTTCTTGTTCTTTGTGCTGTGTGCCAGTCTCTGTGGCATGAGATGATACCTCGTTGTTGTTTTGATTTGCATCTTCATGATGAATAGTGATGTGGAGCATTTTTTCATGTGCCTTTTGACCATTTGTATTTCTTTGTGGAGGGAATGTCTGTTCATTTCTTCTCCCCATTTTTTGATGAGGTTAGATGATTTTTTCTTCTTAAGTTCTGTCAGTATGTTGTATATCTTAGATATTAGCCCCTTATTTGATGGATATTGGGTGAATAGTTTCTTGCATTCAGTGAGTAGCCTTTGTATCCTAGTCAGTATTTCCTTTGAAGTGCAGAAGCTTCTCCGCTTAATATATTCCTATTTGTGTATCTCTGCTTCCACTTGTTTGGAGAGTGCTGTTTCGTCCTTGACAATGTCTTTAGTTTCAATGTCATAAAGATTTTTACTTACATGTTGTTCTATATACCTTAAGGTTTCAGGCCTGATATCAAAGTCTTTAATCCATTTGAATTTGACCTTTGTGCATGGTGTTATGAGTTTGCCTTTTTGCAAGTGACTGACCAGTTGTGCCAACATCATTTGTTGAAGAGAATTTCCTTGCTCCACTTTGGATTTCTTGCCTTATCAAAAATTAATTGTATGTCTGGGGAACATTCTCTGAATACTCAAGTCTATTACACTGATCTGAAGATTTGTCTTCTTGAATCTTATTTGTGTTTCATTAAGCTCAATCTATTCTTTCTTTGGTTTCTATGAGGATACTCCATATTTCTTCTCTAAATTCCTTCTCTGAGAGGAGTTGACTCTTTTAGAGTCATCATAGCTGCCATCTTCATTCTCTATGCCTGATGTTGGCCTGTATTGTTTCCCTATTGTCACGCTGTGTGTGTGTGTGTTTCCTATGGTTTATGGTGAAGTTCGTTGGTTAGAAGCAACGAAGCTTTGCTTCACAGCCTGGCACCTCTGGCTCCACCCTGTGTGGGCATTTCTGACTTACCTCCACTCACACAGCTTCAGCAGGGACTTCCTGGTGGAGCTTGTCTCAAAACTTATAGCGATGGTCAGGCTGCAGCCCCTTGAAATGGCATTCAGTGGCAGTGATCAGACTCCACCCTGCTCGGGCATTTCTGGCTTACTTGTATTCATATTACCTTTTTACTTGTATTCATATTTCTATCAAAACATTATTTTGATAAATATTTGCCTGTTCTTCTCCTTTCATTATGGAAGATGCTGTCTCTTCATATGGAGATAAACACAAAGAGTTATAACTATTAAGGAAATGCATCTACAGAAAAATATAAAAATATAGATATCCCCTTTAAGTCTTTTGAGATAGTCTGAGGGGTGATAAAATCCAGGGGACATTTTCATTCTGCCCCATTGTCTTGCAGAGACTGAGACATGGTTTACTGGAGTCAGGGACCAGGTAGTGTTCTCAAGCTGGGGCTCTGTCTGGAGCTGAATCTGGTAGCAAGCAACAGTCCACAGTGAGGGGAGGTGGGAGAAAAAGGACCACATAGATTGCTGCAGCAGGAGCTGTAGCTAGAGTTTCTTGCCAAAGTGAGAGAGATGGGGAGCTGAGAGAGTGTCCTTTTGCTTTGGGAGCTAGGTGGCATCTTGCTGGGGCAGGGGTAAGTTCCAATCTCCTGAGGACTTAAGAACTGAGGGTAAAGAGGATTAAATAGAAAGAGTTAACAGATTAGGTTAGAGATGATAGAAGGGATTTTGTAACGTGATGAAGGGGGAATGAGGGATAATATATAACAAGGACTATATGCAATATAGAAAGGGATTATGTACAATACAGATTAAACATATAGGAGTCTACCACATACAAATCCACACCCACTTGTGGTAAGACATTGGAGATCTATTAATAAGTTGTAGTTGGAGGATGGTCATTCTCCCATCAATTTATTTTAATCTTTGTGTCACTGTATTTTTACTTGTCTTTGGCCATTAAAGTGATTTTGTAGGTGATTCCAAGTCACAATTTTCTGTTTGCTTTTGTTTTTGTTTGTTTGTTTTATGGTCACACCTAGGGATACTCATGGCTTATTCCTAAATTTGTGCTTAAGAATTACTACTGGAAGAACTCAGAGGACTATATATGGTGCCAGGTAGTGAACCAGGGTTGACTTGTGTATGAGGCAACACCTTATTTAATTGTGGTATTGCTTTGACCCCTCCCTTTTGTTTATCATTCATGTTATTGATGTTTCTATTGCCTTAGTGTTTTAAAAATAGTTCTACTTGTGTTGAGAAAAAAATTGAAATGTGGACTGGAGTGATAGCACAGCAATAGGGCATTTGCCTTGCATACTGCTGACCCAGGACAGACCTAGGTTTGATCTACAGCATCTCAAATAGTTCCCTGAGCAACTTCTGAGTACACAGCTAGGAGTAACCCCTGAGCACCATTGGATGTGTCCCCCAGCTCCCCCCAAAAACCCTGAAATGTGGCTGGAAGCTGGAATTAGATCAGCTTTTTTTTCAGTACTCATGCATTACAATGACTCAGCCCATGCTTCACTTGTGACATCTACCTTGGGGCATTGTTCTTCAAGGAAGAATTAATTTCCAATTATTTAGAAATAATCAAGGTATTAGGGGATATTTGAGAAACTGATGAGATGACTAGAGGAATAAAATTCTGTCTAGTGAAGTTGAGAAGATTTGTAGTCACCAATGCTCTCACCCCCTTTTCCACATGTGATGCTATTACAAAGTGGAAAGCTGTGGATCCCCTCTTTGACCCTGTTCCTTAACAGTCTGATAGATGGAAGCCCATAGGGCAACTCTTCTATGGATTCTCTTTGAGGAGAAAATTTCAGAAAAATATCACCCCAGAGATGGGGAAGAACAGCACCACGTGAGGTGCTATTTTCTCATGATCAGTGGTCACTATCAGACTTGACTCCAGGTTACCCCTCCTCCTTCACAGAGCATTCTAGTTAAAATAAAAATTATCTATACTATATTGCTCCTAAAGTATTATGTCTCAATGTGCATATTTTTTAATCCCCGGTGCCTCACCTGACTCAGGATATCCTTCTATGTTCTGTTATCCTACACCTATCCCAATTCCTCTTGTGCTATATAAGCATTGTTGGAATGAAATAAATTATCTCTGGTCATCAGACTGGGACCTATTCTTTTTCAATTATCAGCAGAAGGAAGCATCCTTAGGGAAGCATCCTGACTATACTGGTGGATGGAAGTTGACCCTTTTATAGCCGACATGTTTAGCACAGAAAGTAAGTCCTCTTCTGTTCTTACCTAGGTCATAGTCACTATTTCACTAAAGACATGTCTTGTCGCTCTAATGCATGTACTTCAATTGTTACTACCTTAGAGTTGACGATTAAGACAGTAGTTCCCATTTATAAATAGGCAGGATCAGACCCTACCACATTTAGTGTTCTCCAAAGACCAATTCAAAGGGTTGGCTCAAGACTTGTTTACAGAAGAGGATACAAAAAACACCATAGTGCATCAGAAAAGGCCTTCACATTTGTTTCTGGTCAAGTCCAAATGTGAATGGTCTTTAATTTATTTATTTACTCAAGAATAAATTACAGCTCTTCACACTGGAAATAAACTCTTTCCATCTGTGTCTTCTCAAAAGTGTAGTGCCACGCATGGGCTTTTTATGAGCCACAGAGAGTGTTGCATTTCGTTCTACTAACTAAAACAAGCTTGTAGAAAGTTTAGCATCAAAAGGTTGAATATTTGTTTGGGGTTCTACAAATGAAAACTATAAAACTGGTCTTTATTTATTCTCAAAAATGTGATCTATTTGTAAAATGATGGGACCCCAATATAAAAGTGATTAGGGGGCATGATAAATTCATAGCTTGCTCCATTAATTTGGAGAAAAGAGGGGAGAAAAATAGACCTCTGGCTGGTTATCAAATCTAAATCATTACCAGACCAGAAGACCAAGCAACAGACTGAATCAGATGGTTTGGAGCTATATGAATCTCTTCCAAATTAACTTTGAACAATATTAGACATGTTTAAAGTTATTGAGCTTCTATAAGCAATTATAATTATAATTATAAGCTTTTATAAGTTATTGAGCTTATTATAAGCAATTACATTTTAGCTTGTCCTAAGTCCAACTATTCTAGCTGCCATGCCATATTGCAGGACCAATTAAAGTGTCTCTAGTATAGACAGGGCCATTGGATGGGTAAAGTGTCCCTGAAGTCATGTCTAATTATACTTTTATATCTAAGTATCTCAGAGAATTGGAGAGTGAGGCAGCATGAAAAGGAAAGAATGTTCTATCCTTCAAAGTCAAAGACCACTTTGATTTATTTTATTTTCTCTTACTGGTTCTTAAAGCATAGAATATTTCAGAGATCTCTCTAATTTTTAGTTTCAAGTTGACATCATTGTCTGGTTGCTTCTTGCTGAGGGTCATGGGTGTCCCTTTCATGTCTTTCCAGCACAGATGAAAATGGTCAAGACGTTTTGCAAACCAGGTGGGAAGTCTGAGAAGTTCATGTATGAAGACAGTTTATGGTCTTATCCTGTAACCGGTGCTACCCCTTGTTTACTATCATCTCATCTTTATTTGATTTTCCAAATTTGCTTCCATTTCTCTCTGTATTGGAGCCAGTGTAGAAACAAGACATCAGGAACTGTCATGAGACACGCACTCTGGAAGGGTGGCATGGAGACCAGAGAAACCCTGAAACTTTGCACTGTTACGCAGTATTTGTGCACGCCCATGCATCCACAGTCTGTTATTGACTTGGATAATATTTGGTACTGGGATGTGTGTCTTCAGATAGTTTCCTCATGTGCATGAAGCCATTAAGGACAATTCCTCAAACTGGGAAGGAATAAGCAACTTGACAGTGGAGATACTGGAATCATGTATATATATTGGCCATGAAAGTGCTATTGGAGCAACGTTGTTCAATGACTATAAAAATCCTGGAGGTTGGAGAATGCAGCAGCTTTGTGAGCTGGATTTCTGAGGACAAGGACATCCCACCACAGTCTTTTGCACTTCATGTGTGTGTGATATAAACTTCTGTGTCTCCTGTCAATCTATACTTCCATTCTGGCTGGAGGGGAATGTAACACCAAGTATATTCCACATTCTCTTTATTTTAAACACACTTGGAGCTAGGTTAGAAAACTGAATATACATATGATATATATGTATATATGCTATAATATATTGGTTGGAATTTATGACCACAGGTTTAACATAAAATCAGTCTCCATGAGAGGACATATTTCACATCCAACAGAACATATACAAATGGAGCTAGAGACATAGGTAAAGTGCTGGGAAGGCACTTACCTTGTATATAAATAACTAAGGATCAATCCTTTGCATCTCATGTCATCTCCTGAGATGAACAAAAGTGATTTCTGATTGAAGAGTTAGGAGTTACCCTTGAGCATAGCTGGGTGCAGCACACACCACACAAATACACACACAAATTCTCTAAAGCTCAACGTTTGGTATATGATAGATAATAAGTAAAGAAACTGAAATGAAATAATAGCAGGGGAGAGTAATAGAACATGAAGGAGATGGCATGAAGAATAGAGATATGGTGACAGATGGATACCAACAAAGGAAAAGCGTGCAAGACTAATACTTTGCATGGTGATACAAACGTGGGTTGACATTTTACTTATATTTCAAGTATTTGCCAAGTGTGTGTGTGTTCTCACAAAATTAATAAAAACCAGCTTCAAGCTGGTAGAGACATTCTGTCTTTTCTTATTTTGCAAGTTTTTTAGGTGACCTTGTGTTATTTATTTAGTGTGCCAGTGCCAGAAATCGAATACAGGGCCTCACACATGCCAGACATGTGCTCTACAGAATAGCCACATCCCTAGTTCCTGTATTATTTTGTAATAAAAAAACAATATGAATGTCCTTAAAATGTCACCATCTTTTCAAATGAAATCGTAGTTGTATTAAGAGCCTGAAGAATTTGAATAAAATTTGCTTTGATTTTGTTTCAAGAGATTATATAAATTTAATTTCCTATAGCCATTCCTACAATTCCATATGGAAAAAGAAATATGTCTAGGTTTGTCATATGGGTGGAGTCAGTTATTTTCTCCTGTATTGTCCCTTAATATAGATGTAGTTTTATGTCCTGTACAAACAAGGGCATTCATCATTTTAAGGGGAAATTTATTTACACAATGGTAAAATTTGTTTTGGGGCAAATGATAAAGAACAGTGGGTAAGAAACTTACACTGCATAGAGCCATCCTATGTTCAATCTCCAGCACCCCATATGGTCCCGTGAGAACTGCCAGGAATGATCTTTGAGCCTATTGAGTGTTGCCCAGATTCTCCTTCCAACAACAATAATAAAGAAACAAAATGTATCTTTCTTATAGTTAATGTAAAGCATTTATATTTTTTATCCTGAATTTTCATGAGAAATATTTTACTTATTCTTTATTTGCCTATCTATATGTTGGTAGTTTTGTAATTTCTGTGCATAGAACTAATTAAACCTCTCTTCTGAATGAAAATACTTTTTTTCCAGTGCACTTAAGTATTATTTTTTAGGATCAGATTTTTCTCTTATGATTTTTTTGTTATATAGACTTATTGTGAGGCTTTTGTTTTGGGGTTACACCCAAAGATGCTCAGATTTCAGTCCTGCTTTACTCAGGAATTCCTCCTAGTGGGCTCCAGAGACCATAATTCAGGGGTCCTCAAACTTTTTAAACAGGGGGCCAGTTCACTGTCCCTCAGATTGTTGGAGGCTGGACTATAGTAAAAATAAAAACTATGAACAAATTCCTATGCACACTGCATATATCTTATTTTGAAGTGAAGAAACAAAATGGGAACAAATAGAGTATGTGGCCCACGGGCCATAGTTTGAGGACCACTGATGGGTGATCAGGGGTTGATCCCAAGTCTGCCTTGTGCAAGTGCCCTTCCCACTGTAATATCTCTCTTGCCCTTATTGTGACTTTCATGTTCATGTCAGCATTTTGTGACAAACTATTTCTTACATATAACATAAGAGATATTTTTCTTCATTGAAATTTTCAAGAATTCAAGAGAATATTCATTACTTTTCAAAATGTGTGTCTTTATAATTATTATATTTTGGCATCATCTAATTATCATACTTTATTTTCCAGCATCAGCAAATAGTCTAATCCTTTCTTTGCTCCATTTTTATTTGTCTCATAGACTACTTTTTTATTCATCAGAATTTTTATAAATAAATTGAAGGGTAACTTTTTAAAGTCACTCTTTATTTGTACCAAAATAAGAATCTCAAGTTACACAATGCAACCAAAATGCATGGCTTGATCGAGTACTATGTGAGGAATTTTGTCACTGTACACTTGTTTCTTCACATTGGCTGGCTGCATCTGTAACAATTTTGTATGCTTTTTCATCTGGGAGCTCAGACATTATCAGGCTATGATGAGTCAGATAGATTTAGACATGATCCAATATGCTGGCATGCAGAAAGAGGGTGATTTCACTCACAAACATATGAGTTGAAATAGTTCTGTTGGACATATGTTCTAGTCACTTGGGTTTCCGGACTAAAAAATTTCAATATAATTTACATGAAGAAGTAATGTTTTTGATGCACTTAACCTTTTTTTTTTTTGCTAATTTCTCCAGCCCTGTGGAGTTCAACTCTTTTATTTTTTAAATTAATTAATTTAAATAAAAGGCACTACATGGTTAACATAACTGATAATAATACATGTTTAGGAAGACCAAAAGCAACATTTTTTTAAAATAATAGAAAATTGAAAGAAAAACTAAAGAGATGGAACAGAAAGGAAAGAATATTTTTGAAAACCATTGACTCACAATGAATTCATTGAAGCACCAGCAGAAAGTTTAATAAACTTTTTTTTTAAAGGATAAGAGTTTTAAAAAAGGACAGCAATAAAGGTGTGAGAGTGGCAATTGTTGTTGGCATAGGCCCTGCAAAATATGGGTAAAATGAGGGAAAAAAGCCTTGTCCTAGAGACAAAGAGCCCTTATCCCTGAAGCTCTCTGGTGTAAGACTGACTCTAGGCTCCAGGCATACTAGGTTGTCCAACCCCTGGTTCATTCTCTGTGGTCATGGAGAATTTTTTTTCACTTATTAGCTGTTGTTATTATCCGGTTTCTGTCGTTGAAGATTCTGGTTTCTGTGCCAGAAGGATTCTGGTTTGTGTGGTTTCTGTGTTTCATTGAAGTCAGGATGTGGAGCATCCTCCAGTCTTATCTCATCATTAGATGCTGAGTGTCCTGACCTGCAAGCAAGTTGCTGCTGTCGCTGAATCATCTGGGTGACAAGTGAACATTCCTTGAATAAAGTCAATGCCAGGGTAGCAACAGGGTCTCCCCTGGTAGATGTTTGCCTCCTGGTGATGTAGACAATTGTGATTGTTTTCGTAGATGGTCAATGGTTCAGGGGTGTATGGGCAATGCCCATTCTTCTAATGCCTGAGCCAAGTCACAATGCCAGTGTTCAGGGTATAAGGCCTAACTGCATTACAAAATTTGTGTTCCTATCTTTATTAGATAATAACTTATTTGTATATGTAGTATTTTCCCATTTTAATGTGCCTATGCAAAAGAGAAACAATGTTGCAACGTATAATTGGTGCCTCTTTGGAGCCAAGGGAACAAGTCCAATAATCCCCTTACCTTGGTTCTAACATGAATTCTAAAGCGAATGACCCTTCTACCATAATTACTTGTTGAACAGATCACAAAGAAAGAAAAACAAACAACCATAAAACATTGGGCACAATTGTCACTGTTTAAGGGGATATTCAATAATAGTTATAGTGGTTAAGGGAATAGATCTAGAATATTCAAAGGAGATATGCATTCCCTTTTATGTCATTAGAAATAGTCGGGAGGAAGGTTCTGAATCCTGGACACCACTTTGGTCTGTGATTTGGCCTTCTGCAGTCTGCAAAATGACTCCCAGCAGTTCCACATCAGGAAATGCATTTGAGTGGGGACTAATCAGAAACCTTCTATGGTAGCAACCACAGTTACATACTGAAGGAAGGAGGAGGCCAAGAGGCCACTAAGAGTAAACAAGTAGGAACAGAGTACTGGTACCTTCCCAAGCTGAGGGTCCATTGGTAGCTGGTCGGCAGCTAGCTTGGGAGTGGACAATAATGTGTTTAATGGGGAGCCAAGAACCAAGAATAAGAATGGTTAAATATGGGTAATAGGCAGTGGGAATGAGGGAGCAAAGGAACAAAATGAGCTTCTGGGTGGAGAGCCAGGGCAGGAAGGAGAGTATACAACATAAATGTTCTGTACAAGACAAATAGAATAAACCCAATGATATCCAAATAATCGCCTATATATTCTGTGCAGGGGGTGCTAGTGGTTTCATAATAGACGGGGTAGTAAGGAAAGTTGCCTGTAAATTCCTGAAGCCAGCACCTCTTGATGATGCACTTAACCTTTACAACTTGCATGACGGAATCTATTTCTTGTATTCTGCCCAGGCATTTATGAGATTCGTGTGCTTTCCTTTTAGCCTTGGATGTTTGATGACTGGAAATATATCCATAGACTGGTTTAAAGTACCCACCACCCACCCACCCATCCATCCATCCATCCATCCATCCATCCATCCATCCATCCATTTGTTTTTATTATTTTTTCTCTGCTCTTCTACAATATACTTTTAGTTCAAGTACTTTAAGATGTGCATAACTTGGTACTATCTTGGACTCTATTTCTGGTTGGTTGGAGGATTTTTGTAGACTTTCTAGAATTAGCAAAAACTTATATATACCACTGAAAAATCCCTTAACAGTGCTCTAAATTTGAACTAATTCTTTTCCTAATTTCCCTTAGATGAATGTTGAAATTGCACTCCTTGATTACTATAATGTTGCCTACATTAGGAGATGGAAATGGTGAAAAATTAATATTTTTTGTTTTGGAGCCACCTGGTCACACTCAGGCATTATTACCTGCCTCTGCACTCAAATTACTTCTGCCAGGCTTGTAGGACCTTATGGGATGCCAGGGAATAAACTCAGGTCAGCAATATGTAAGGCAAATGCCCTACCCACTTTACTATTGCTCTGGCCCCAGGACATGATGAAAAAAATTGAGTGGAAAGGGACAGATTTAATAACAAGCCCAGCTCAAGTACTTAATTTAAGGTCTGTAGAGAGAGTACAAAAGTTAAGGTACATAACTTGGGGGGACCATATGTTGTGTTGGGGATCAAACCCTTTTCAGCTATGTTGAAAGTAAATGTTTTCCCCTGTCCTACCTCTCTAGCCTTTCTCTTATGCATTCGACTAATGCTAGAATTTTTTTCATTTTAATTTCACAGTATACATACAGATTATTTTGCTGCAGAACTAGCAAAAATGTTGGTGCGTGGGCTTCCTGTACTAAAATTTCTATGAACAAATCAGATGCAAATATACAAAAATCAAATATGTTGACACAATTATATTATAGTGTTTGTGTTCTATGTGCTGAATGGGTTCTTGGTAGCATGTCCCTGCTTCAACCCATGATAACTATGCTCTTGTCCATGGCTTTATGCCTCCTATTTGTTAGATAAAAATTTCTAAAGCACTATGATATCATTTGCTAGAATGTTCCGTTTCTTTGCTTATCAGAGATATTAGCTATTTTAGATAGAGAGACATTAAAGCAAACTGATTTTCTTAATTGAACTTTACATCTCAATATTTATTGCAAGATGTACTTGACAAGGGTAAATTTAGGTTAAATATTCTCCCCATCAGGCTGGTACCATGACCTCAAATTAAAAAAAATAAAAGCCAGTTTCTTAGGAGATAGTTTATTGTACTTGATGATGATATATGATAAGGGCTGAGTGTTTATATTCCTTGTGTCAGGTCTATAATGAACATTTTCACCAAACACTATTGAATTCCCTGATGAATGTAGTCAGCCTTTTAACTGAATGACCCAGGGAGAGGTTGTATTTTAATCTCCTCCTGACTGTTACAGTCACTTTTCCCAAACATTTTATTTGGCATTTGTCATGTGCAGTTCACTCCCATTCTTTTTATCCTTCTTGTTTTATTGATGAATAATGAGAATGTTAACAACTGCTTATCTTGGCTTGGGCAAATGAAGAGTGACTATCCTAAGAGCCTTTAGCCTGAATCAACTGGATGATTTCTGTGTGTTTGCTTCCAGTTTTAAGCTATGATTGCTTACACCTAACAGTAGCTATAAAATACACATTTATGGGGAAGGCTTTAATCTCATAGTCAATGAAAAGTAATCTTATTCTGTGATATGACTATCAATGAAATCACTTTATAATGGCTAGTTTTACTGCCCAGGGGAAATCAAAAAGGCTTGAAAATCAAGGAGATTCTGTACAGACAGACAGACAGGCCTCCTCTGAGGTCACAAATATCTCTGAGCCAAAATTTCACTCACAATTTAGTCACTGGATTAGTGATAAGTATCCACATGCTGACCTATGGAAAGAAATTTTTTCTTTCTACATAGATTATATGTCTATGATGGAAGTCAAAGATCCAAACTCAAAGATCACATCAGTAAAAGAGAAAGAAAAGTTAAGAACCTACAAATGACTATCACTTTGAAGATGCTGAATGGGGTGTCCAAAAGCATAGTCATACAGATATACCCAAATTATAAAAGGGGCTCTAAAAATACTCTGTTCTCTATACTTACCTATGGGCATATATACATTTATGGCTATAACATACACATAGAGAGACATTCTTTGCACCTCAGGAAAAGCCAAACATTGATAGTGCTGTTGACAGACCAAGTCCCTCTGCAGCCTTGGTAACCACCATATTTTCATACTTCTTTATGAAAAGTCCAGCACATTCCTGAAACTGCAGATTCCATTTCTTACAAGAATGAGACACCATTCTTGCCACCTATCTTTTCCATCATCAGGCAGCCCCAATTCTTCCAACAGAAGGTATCTGCTGATATACATATTTTTAAACTTTATTTTCTGTTTACAAGTTCAAGCTTCTTTCAGTCAACTGAGTCCCACTGGATCAGTAATCAGTTGCCACCAAAGACTACCCTCTCTCCTTCTCCCATATGACATACAGGAAAAAAGTGCTTGTCATTGTGGAAAAGAGAAGACATTTATGCACAGCAGTGTCTTCTCATCTCTCTCATGTGTGAACCTTAAACTCCAGAAGTCACCTCAGTGATGTTTATAAGTCTAACCTCACAATTCTTATTTTCTGAGACCCATTAACAAGATGTCAGTGATAGAAAAAAATGAAGGCAGGTGAAACATGGATCAAGTATATGGCAAATACCTGGAACACAATTTGGAGTGGAAACTTTGTGCCTCATGTGTATGGGAGAACCCCAGTTCTCTTCAAGAAATGACCTCTTTGCTCCCACTTCTGTGAGGCTAACTTTCCTGACAGAACTTGAACTTCCTTTGAACTGAAAGTTACCTGCAAATAGATGAATCTTCCAGAAAGCAAGTCATCACATTACTGGGCTCTTTAGGCTCTCTAAAAGATGTTTTCTATTAAAAACAGTAGAAGTATTTCAGTAGACTGTGGTCATGTCTGAAAAAAATAAAAATAAGAAAGCAACAGATTCCTGTTACCCTAAATTCTGTTCAGCTCATCCTTCTTGCCAAGCGTACAGAGAAATGACAGCACTTCTATTGAGCTGGTTGGAATTATCACTAATCACACAAGGCCTGTAGTGCATAGTGCTGCATTTTCCATCTGTGACACTGATTCTCTGAGTCTGGGTTAATTATTGATTGGAGGCTTATCATGAGGGTGGGGCCTGGTGAAATTCTGTGATCTTAAGGGGAATTTTGGATTTTTAACTTCAGTTATTTTAATTCAAAGGAGACAACTTGGACCCTTTCACTACCCATTGTTGGGTATTTTCTTTGGACCATTTCAAGATGGGTATGCCCATGTGAGAATGATGTGAATTCTCTTCATTGAACCATCTGCCATGCATTTTATGCAGAGTAAGCATTATTGCTAATAATTAAGGAGCAATACAATTCTGGCCTCTCGCTCCTGTCTTCATACGAAGTGTCTGGTGCCTCTGTGTGAACAAATAGGGTGCTGGCATGAGTCACAGGAAGAACACAGCAGGGGAGGTGCTGGCCTTATTCAGGGTTGCACATCAGCCTCTTAAGCATGCCTGACATGTAAAAAAACAGCGTACAGAACGTTTCCTGGCACCATAAAAAGACTTTGGGGTTTGACAATGACTGTGTATGGAGCCTGTGGCTGCTCTGTGACAGTATGCTTCAAGGGTGGAGAGACTATATCCCTAGACCTAGGCCAAGGAAATTCCCTTTCTAACTTGCCCATTACTTATTATGCCTATGCAAAAAACCAAACCAAACCAAAATAAAACCCACAAAGCCTTACCACACCAGCCCTTCATTTTTCTTCTTCTTCTTCTTCTTCTTTTTTTTTTTTTGGTTTTTGGGTCACACCCGGCAATGCTCAGGAGTTACCACTGGCTCCATGCTCAGAAATTGCTCCTGGCAGGCACGGGGGACCATATGGGGCACCAGGATTCGAACCGATGACCTTTTGCATGAAAGGCAAACGCCTTACCTCCATGCTATCTCCCGGGCCCCTTTTCTTCTTTTTTTTTCTTGTGGTTGTTGTTTTGGTGATGATTTTATTGTTACTGCCATTTTTTGCTTGTTTATTTGTTTTGGGGCCACACCTGGTGACGCTCAAGGGTTACTCCTGGCTATGCACTCAGAAATAGCTCCTGGCTTGGGGGACTATATTGGATGCTGAGGGATCAAACCGTGGTCTGTCCTAGGTTAGCTGCATGCCAGGCAACTGCTCTACCACTGTGCCACTGCTCTGGCCCCTGTTGTTGTATTTTTTTGTCATTGCTTTCCTTCTTTTTAATTTTTTTTCTCTATTTTTCTACCTTCCTTTTTTAATAATATTTTTATTTGAGCTCCTTGATTACAGACATAATTGTAGTTTGGTATCAATTGTATAAAGAACAACCCATTCACCAGTGCAACATTCCCACCACTAATGCCCCCATCTCCCATCTCTCCCCACAGCCTTGAACTTCTCTCACTCATTGACATTGTTATGGTAGTTGTTAGTGTAGTTATTTCTCTACTGCACTAACCACTCTTTTTTTTTTTTTTGTGAACTTGTTACTGTGAGCCGATCCTTCTGGCCCTCATTTCTATTGTCTCTGTGCATTTTTTAATAATAATGTCTTATTTTTCTCAAACC
>PVKC010000990.1:9759-55908 GCA_004027635.1 Crocidura indochinensis
AGTAGGGGAAAGGATATGGGAACTAGGATTGGAATTGAGGTGGACTGAGGACTTTTTGGTGAGGGGAGTTCCCCTGATTTTATGTTAATTTGTACCTAAAATATGATTGCCAACGATATGTAACCCAACATGTTTAAAAATAAAAATTATATTAAAAAAAAAGAAAGTCTTCAAATGAGAACTACAAATTTTAATTCCAATATTTATCTGCTGGGGAAAGCTCAGTTTATACTATAAATAAACGAAAGTTTGGTTTCTATCCCCTTTTAAGACTTAATTACTAATATAAAATAATTTTTATTGTTTTGCTTTATGTATATTAGTAAAAATGAAAGTGAAATAGAGTTAGCTGTCATTAAATACACTTTTTCATCAATAAACTGTATCTGTTATACCAAAAAAATAAATAAATAAAGATGAGTTTGATATTTTTAACAAAATCCACTAAAGAGTATAAAATAGTGAACATTATTACACAAAGACTTTTTCAGGATATAATGCTACCATTTTCTAATAAACTACATAGATGTTTGTAGTCATCTATTACTGACTACCAGCTGAAGAGATAAACTTATTTTATAATCACTTGTACCTCCAAAAAAAACCAGGTCTGTCCTGGGTCAGCCGCGTGCAAGGCAAGCACCCTACCACTGCATTAACTCTGGCCCACTAATGCTACTTTTACCAATATTATGGTTAAAAACTATCCTGAACTTTTCTCTACTTAATATCTAAAAGTCAAAAAAAAAAAAAAAACCCTTGATATTGCGATAGACAGAGGAGATCATTCTACAACTGCCTTTTGACTGGCTGACTTCATTCAGCATGTAATGGCAAATAAACTGTTATTTTTTCTTACACCCTAGTGGCATTCTATTATATACATGAAACATGTTTTTGATTTTTAATCTACTAAGTAGGTTTTGGGCACTCATATTTCTTTCTAGATCTTGGCCATTCTGAATAATGTTGCCATGAATATAGGGGTGCAAATGTCTTTTTTGAAATAGTGAGAAAATGCAATTCTAGAAAATATTTCACTGGTGAAATATATCAGGACTAGAAAGAAAAATACTATAGATTTCATTTACATTCAATTTGTCATAAAACCAAACAATAGATTGAATTGAGTAAAATCAATATAAACTTTCAGGGTTAAGTCAAATGCATTGTCATCAAAAAGGAAGAGATGGTGAGGCAAATGCTAATATTGGACTTCTTTATTTTTATGAATGTAGAGGATGGTTTATGATGATACATTTCTTAAGTTATTGTATTATAAAGGAATATTAATTTAATGAACAACTAAACATACACTTAAAAAATCTTAGAAATGTCAAAATTGTGATTATGAAATGTGAAATATAGCCTCCATTAAATTATGGATCATAAACCTTTTCAGGAAACTTAGTGGCTATAATTTAGAGATATTATGTATTGATACTGTGATACATAGAGGCAAACCTTACTGTGTCAATATCAAGGATCTTTGTGATTTTACAATCTTTTTGCTCTTTCTGGATTATTTGGGTCACATCTAGCTGAGCTCAGATCTTTCTCCTGGCTCTGGACTCAGGGATCACACATGATGGGACGCCGAGAATGATATGTGATTCTTAGGATCAAGCCTGGTTTGATTTGGTGCAAGAAAAGTGACATAACGACTGTATTAATTATTTCATCTCTGGTTTTTAAAATCTTAAGAGAAATCATTTTGAGATAAGGTTTCCTGAGGGAAAGTAAAATTCTATCAAAAATTGTGGTTCTGAATTCTGTTCTTTCTTGTACAATATTCAATTTTTATTCCATGATTCAAATAATAAGTAAAAAAACACACTAGAAATAACAGCCACTAAGTCTATTAAACACTGAGATAAATTCCAATCAAATCAAACTGATTGCCACTTTCATTTTCATGGCTGAAAACCCAAATCAGGAATTTATTTTAATGAATCTAGTTTGATGAATGAATCACTCTACTATAGTGGTGTGAGTAGACTTTTTAAATTAAATATAAATAAAAATATAGACTTCCTTAGTGATTTAGAAGTAACTTTAGTGCTACTTTCATTATCACTTTTTTTCAGATCAAAATGTTTATTTTTAAATGTTATTCTTCACCTACCTCACATATTGTTTTAATGTTTTTAACTAAAGTAAATATATTAGATTTTATTGTAAATGTTGCTTCAGACTTAGATTCTTTTTTACAATTATAAGACTTTTTTCTAATTTGGAAGATGAATAAGTTGAGGATAAAAATCTCAAGAGTCCTTTTAATCCATGCCATTTAAGTAAAAATCTATTTGACTAGTTTCATGAAAAGAGACTATAATCAAAGTTATTGCCCAAAACAATGTTTAAAACTTCTTCAAGTAGGGGACAGATTATAGCACAGAAGGTAGGGCATTTATTTGCCTTACATGCAGCAGGTCCGAGACTGAGCTAGATTGAAACCCCATCATGGATCCCTAAGCCTGCCAGGCGAGATTTATGAGCAGAAAGTCAGGAATAACGTCTGAGCACCGTAGTTTCTGGAAAAAAAAAGGGGGAAAATAAAAAACTTTATTCACGTGCATATATATGTTAACTACATTCAGTTTGATATTAAATTTAGTAAATTTTCTCATAATTATGTCAGAGATTTTGAGTCATATTTCCTGCAATAGATGTATCTTAATTCACTCCTTGTCAAAGTATACCTTCATTATGTGTCAGTGTTAGAAAGAAAAAAAAAGTAGTAGATAAAAACAGTGCCATTTTATATGTTGCTAATTATGTTCTCATGTGTGAGTCATATTTCATAATATGTTTTTCAGCAGAAACTACAAGAAGATTGGCTGCAAGTTTAGTTTGCTTTACTGCCGCTCTGTTTCTTCACAAACAAAACAACATAGACACTTTATATGGAAAGGATTTAATCAATAAAAATGTTTAAAGAACATACTTTTTATCTATTGCTGATTTTGTGTTTGCACTATGGCCCAGTATAGCTTTTGGGGCACCAGAGGATACCACTACATAGGACCTTGCAAATCCACTGGCTGACCCTGGTTGGTGGTCTCTGGCACCACAGAGATAAGGCAGTATCAAATTATGGAAAACCATTTGGCATGGATTTTGTGAATGGCCAGAAGTGGTCCGTGGTCCCTTTATTATTGCTAGGGAGACTAAGATAAAAATTATTTTATGTTAAAGTTTAGTATTATAACTGGATGACTGTCATGTATTAGATTTAGTTGTTTATTTTCTACTGTCTCATATAATTGTCAATTTTATTCTATTCAATTAATATGTGACATAGTTAATAAATTACATTATTACCAAACATCAAAAATAAAAATACTTAGTGAATTACACATGGCTAGTTATTTTTCTAATGTATTCTTTAAAAATACAAATAACATAAAGTATATAGAAAAATATATTTGACAAAAATACATTTTATAACTTAGATTTATCTGTTGATGCAAAGTGAATAGGAAAATGAAAATATATAAGAAGAACATATGTGACCAAATGAGTTTAGACTTTGGAAATAAGAAAATGTTTATTAACATAAGAAGTGCCATATATGAACTTGAAATTTAAAATGAGAGACAGACTATAAATAGACATTAATCTATAGACATATAAATTGTAATTTTTCTATTAAATTATGTGACTATTTAAAAGAGATGGGTCATAATAAAGTGGCCTTAATGAATTTCTTAAAGTTATTCAAGAATTTCATAAGATCATTTTATTTTATACCTTAGAAAACGTTTACTCAATCAAGCAAATCATTTAAAATGTTTTATTTCTACATTGTAATTAGATCAAAATGCTTTGACTATAATGGAATTCTGATAAACAGCTATTTAATTTTCAGATTAGAAAAGGTGCCAGAAAGATAATAGAACAGGCAGGACATTTGCATAGCATGCAGCTCTCCTGGAATCCCATTTTGTTCCCCGACATCAACAACGAGTAATTTCATTATAGACTTATGAACCTAAACATAGTGTACTTGGAACCAACATGGTTCGAGTGTGTTCTCTATGGTCTGTTGTTTTATGTACATTTATTCTCTCGGCTTGCTTCCACTCCATTAAAAAAAAGACTGCCCTTCATTTGTGACAGGAAAAGCTATTTACAGAAACCTGTGATGTTTGCGATAGACTGTTCACATCACAGGACACCTAACACCTTTCTAAAAAAGAGATCTTCTCTGATTACAATGTTGTGTCCCATTTTAGTCTGTCTGACATTGTTCTTTCTAAGTAGCGTATAACTGTGAGGTTGTGAAAAAATAGACAACAGAAAATAGAAGGACTGCTAAGTGGTCCTGGTTTCTGATATGAAATTTAAAGCTCGTAGAGGTCAACTCACTTTATTCACAGATAATATCACAGATTCTATTATGTCCACAATATTTATTGCTTCGTCAACAAGCATCAGAGATGAAGTTGACATGCTTCTTTTCCCTTTTAGAAAACTAAGATATAAAGTACTGTTTCAAAATGATCAACTCAAAAGCCAAATGTGTGAAGAATAAGAAAAGTTTAATCTTTTAAAAATAAATGTAATATGCTTTGATAGTTGACTCTATGGAAAGAAATTTATTTTTCCTATTAGTTACTTTATTTTTCCTATTAGTTACTTTTCTAAACTGAATAGTTATATCAAAGATAGAAACATAGTATAGAGCATAGCAGCAGATCCAGGTTTGATCTATGACATGGAATATGGTCCCACAATCACCACCAAAAGTATTTTTTGAGCACAAAGACGGGAACAAGACCAAAGGATAGCTGTGTTGTGGCAAAAAATAAAATAAAATAAAAGTAAAAATTCAACAATACATGATACGTTATGAAACAAAATGGAACCTAAAGAACATAAGGGCAAATAAAATTGAAAATACTTGAAATTAAAAGAGGTATTTTATTATAGCATATTAGATATATATTTTTATGGATAATGATTATATTAATGAATTAAAATATTGAGATGATTTTAAACTCCCTATATGGTCTATAGAATTCTAAATATTCAACCCAGATTATATTTAAATGTTTACATATTCCAGATAGAATTTAAATGGTCACTATAACACTTCAATAGACATTAACAGAGCAGTTAAAATCAGTAGATATTAATTATTTGAAGAATATAGCATTTTTGTATACAAGTAAGGTACAGGTTTAAGGTGATAGTATAGGGGTTAGGATGCATGTCTTCCTTGCTCTCAACCATCACTCAGACGTTAGCATTAGATGACTTCCAAGAATAGCCAGGTGCAGTCCTGAAAGTCTCGTGCGTCTGAAATGAGAGGCAGGGACAGGGATTGAAGGATTCTACTTGGTTGATTATGTTCCTACATGCCCTGGTGTACTAAGCCCTAACTAACAGAACAAAGAAAATCAAAATATATATTTATATACACACAAAAAATATTTGTATATATTTCTGTATAGTCTGGTCTTATTTAAAATAGATACATTATTTACTTGAATTGTTATGCTAAAATATGCCACTACATAAAATGGATTTAGTATTATGTTGATTTTTTCTTTGCTGTGAACTACTAAAGTCAGAAAACTTAAAAAAATGTATTCCTATTAAACAATTTTCAATTTACAAATGCTATTATTTAGTACGAAATAAGGTTAGGGGCTAGAGTTATAATACACAATGTATGGCATTTGCCTTGCACACACCAACCCAATTTGAAACTGGGTTAATCTATAATACGAAATTTTAATAACTCACAGACTTGATAAATCTATAAAAATTTGATAGATCTACAAAATTGGATGAAAAATATAACATAAATATAAAATTTTACTAAATTTGGTCTAATAAGTCTAAGGAGTGTTCAGATATTTCTCTTTTGCCTCAAGGGGTTTATGTTCTTGATTCATTATGACTACAAATTAGTTCTGTACAGTTTTTATTTTTAATGCAGATGCTCAATTCTTAAACCAATTGGCTAAGTACTTTCAATTATATTCACCTGGTCTTTACATTTTTTCTCTTGATTTAAAATAAATCTTCCATTTAAATACAAAATATTTGGGGGTAGGTAAGTCTCCCATGCAATGCTGAGGATGGTTGTGACATCATCATGGATTCTCCCAGATACTGGTTGCACAATCTAATTTTAAAGGCTAAAGGCTATAACTCTGTTCATGGTCCTGGATACTCTTGGATATACAGGGTGTTGGAACCCTAATGGTAGAAATTGGTGGTGCTCACTACTCCAGTGCCATAAACTCTGGTGCTCAGTATTTCATGTGCTGCCAGGAATCAATGCCTGGCTCAACACATGCTAGATATTATATTCTAGCTATACTTTTCTCCATACCTTAGTATAAAGTCTTATTTCCTTCAGCTCTCTGAATGTTAAATTACTCCAAACCACCAAGTATAGATACAAATCATCAAAATCCATGTCAGATAAAAGGTTTCTCAACCTTATCTTCCTATACTTTCAGTGTCAGTGTTGACTTCCTACTTTATCATTTTATAAAACTCAAGTTTTTTCAAAATATTCTTATCACAAATTTTATTAATATTTATATTTTCTTTTTTTACATTTGAGTCACATGTAGCGGTTTACAGGGTATACTCCTTTTTCTGCCTGCAGGAATCACTCTTGACAGAATCACAGACACTAAAGATTGAACATAAGTATTTCTTGCAAGCCAGTAAGAGTAGCAATTATGTTTTGTCTCTTCTACTTTCTGGCATCAAATGTAACAGAGTGGTAGGAACTAGAAATAAAGTGTAATTCAAAATCCATTTGACACATGCAAGCTGAACTCTAGTCAGTGACCATCATAGAGGCTGTTATTTTCTACAGCAGCCAGTAGATAATGAAGAGAGGTCTAATATAATAATAAAACATTGTTTTAAGTCTCTGAGTGGTTGATATTATAGTGAATTGAGTAATGTTTTATACAGAACCACCTATGAAAGTCAAACAGTCCCTGTTATAAAAAAATGTAGGCTAAACATAATTAATCTTGAAGTAGCAAAATCGATTATAGCTTTTTTTCAAGTGGTCTTTATTGATTTCTCACTGAAACCTTTATAGGATAACTTTTGTCATGGTTAATGTTTTCTTTACTAATGCAAAAAAGAACTTGCAGAGGTGTCAAGTACACAGTTTAATAATAGAGTGCAGTTTTGCATGTATGAAGTTCTCATTTAATCCACATCACATACAGTCACCACATCAACATTATCACCTCTGGAGTGGGAATGACAGCATTGATTAAAATTTGTGCAATAAGAAACAGCAGAATTAATAATGCTTCTTAAGTGAAAACATGTCTGTATCCATGTGATTTGTTATTTTATATAAATATAATAAATACATAATCAAAACTTATTTATTTATTTTTTGGGTCACACCCAGCAGTGCTCAGGGGTTACTCCTGGCTCCATGCTCAGAAATTGCTCCTGGCAGCCACGGGGGACCACATGGAGCACCGGGATTCGAACCGATGACCTTTTGCATGAAAGGCAAATGCCTTACCTCCATGCTATCTCCCGGGCCAAAACTTATTTTTAATTGCAACATCTCTTGAGTGTTTTCTTATGTCAGCTATATTAATAAAAGTTCTTTCACTTGTATTTATGTTGTTAATATTAAGATAGTTGTTGCTCTTTTTATAATTAAAATATTCTATGATCAATTATAAAGCCAATTGAAGTAATGCTTATATACACATAAGGATAGATACATTTTCCAATACATTTAATTCATCTGAAGATAAGCAAGGATATCAGAGTCAACTACAACATTCTTCATTTGGTTAAACAAAGTGTGTATATAAAACTCTTCCTGTATATAAGGTGTTTGTGTTTACATGCCAACGAAGCTGTTTCTATAGCATGTAATTAAATTGCATATGCTCTCAGGAATAAAAATGCAAAGACTTTATTTCACTAATTAAGCAATTTATTTTTGATGAAAAAGGTAAAGGCTCTAATGCAATGTTAGACTTTCCTT
Organism: Crocidura indochinensis; assembly: GCA_004027635.1. Lineage (NCBI taxonomy): Eukaryota > Metazoa > Chordata > Mammalia > Eulipotyphla > Soricidae > Crocidura > Crocidura indochinensis. The sequence goes on from PVKC010000990.1 coordinate 17,762, forward strand.
TTCTTCAGAATAAAAGAGAATAACTACTCTATGTGAAATTTTACAGTAGATACCATAAAATTTTTTCTATACTCAAATCAATGCACTTCATGCTTGATGCCTTTTTTTAAGACATAGTCATTTAAAATTCTTCAGAAGAATTTGTAGAAAAAAACTTTTTTCTTTGTTTCTGCTTTTCCATATTTTGGGGTAATTTCTTTTTTTTGGTTGAATTACTAAAATGTTATATAGTCATATATATATATATATATAAAACATATAGCAAAGTAAGATGTTTACAAAGCATTGTATACAGAAAACACTGTACCAAAGCATCACAGTCTAATAAACTTAACTTTAGAAAACCTGCTTTAGGCAGTGAAACTTTTTAATAACAAAATCCTTGAAGCAGGAATAATTCTGTAAAACCTTTAGAAAGATGGTTTCCTTAAAACTAGCTTTGTTTTTTTTTTTATTCCTTTTAAAAACTACATTTCATGAGTTAACTTGATATTTGTGTTAATGTTAGGAAGAACATGTTCATTATTTCATTTTTGTCCTCTTTTTTGACATAATTGTACTACACTCACCAATCTTCAGGGTTTGTCATTAATAATCTGCTAAATGGTCACTTATGTGGCACTCAGGTTACCATTTGTATGCTGAAATTTAAACTTGATTTACCATGTGCCAGGCATGTCCTTTAATCACTGAATGACCTTCCTGCTCTTAATTTTTAAATTAAGCTGTTACATATTTTTATTTTCTATTTTTGTAAGTCACCATGGAGATTATGATGCCAACAATGGGGTCACAATTCATGATTGGACATAATAGACATTATGTTGTGAAACACTAAGATGTCATAACTCATGGTTTTGATGTCACAAGAGACATTAAGAGGCCCATGACTATGAAGTCATAGATCAAATTTATGAAGTCCTAATGAACATTATGATTCCCACCACTATGAGGTCATTATTCTTGATAGTGGAGTCACAATAGATATTATGATGTGGGACACTATCATGTCATATTTCATGGTTGTGACACCACAACAGACATTGTGTTGTGACATCATAATTCACAATTGTGAAAGAACAGTGAGCATTGTGATGCCGTCCACTATGAGGTCATAATTATTGATTGTGACATAACAATGGACATTATCTTTTATATTTTTATTTAAGTTCCATGATTGCAAACGTGTTTGTAGTTGGGCCTCAGTCATAGAAAGAACACTTCCCTTTACCAAAGCAAATTCCCAACACCAATGCCCCACTTTTCACTCTTCCCCCAACCCTGCCTATATTCCAGAAAGTCATTCTCACTTATTACCATTGTCATGGTAGTTGTTAGTGCAGTTATTTTGCTTACAAGACTCACCACTCTTTGTGGTGAGTTTCAGAATATCTTTGAGTGGTCCTTCCAGCCTTCATCTTTATTGTCTCTGCGATTTATCACAATAATGCCTTTTATTTTTCTTTTTTTCCCCATTTCTTATAGGTAGGATCTCATGCTTCCTGACATAGAGTTTCTCAAATTAGTTGCTGATTATCCTTCATATCTCTCTATTATTTGTAGTAACCTCTCTCTTTTCATCTTTAATCCAGTTTATTAACCGTTACCAAATTCTATGTCACAAATATTTCTAATAAGTATGACTCAACAATATAGAATATTCTATCATTACTTCTTATTCTTCCCTAAGTGCATGTGAAAAAGTGGGAAAAATATCATGTCTGTGTAAGAAGACATTAGGAATTGAAGAATGATTTATTTGTTCTGGTGAAACACTATAGTCACTAAAATTTGCTTGAAACAAAAATTATCATCAGCAGTCTCATTTTGTTGCTGCTGTTGTTGTTGTTTTTAGCCACATCTGGTGATGCTCAGGGGTTTAGTCCTGGCTATGTGCTCAGAAATCACTCCTGGCTTGTGGGACCATATGGGATTCCTTGGATTGAACCTAGTTTGTCCCGGGTCAACTGCATGTAAGGCAAATGCCCTACTGCTGTGCTATCACTCCGACCCCTAAGCAGTCACAATTAATAATTTTTATGTTTTTGATATGAGTCATTTTCTAGGACAAAACAGCTCAAAGAAACCTATTGAAATCAGTGCTTTGAAGTATAGCATGATCACTAATATGTGTTTTATTATAATATGCTCAAATATGGAAATTATAAAGATATATAAAAAAACTAATAAAGAAAAATGATTTCAATTTTATTAAAAATGAATATGATAATTAAATTAGAAAAACTCAAATGTGATAAATTTAAATTAATTTTTGAAGTGTTCTACTGACATTAAAAATAGTACTGAAGGCAAAGGTGAGGGAGAGAAAATCACTTGATTTGTATTTTATTAATCTGGGTTTAATCCATGTATCCAGATGGTCTCTGAACACTTCAATGAATGGTCTCTGAGCACTTTCAGGTATGATCCCTGAGCACTGAAAAAAATATATTCAATCTTTCAAATATGTTGCTCTTCCTTATTTCTAGACTTATTAAGTTTTCTCTAGCTCAGAAAATAATTGAGAGGGTAGTGACTTTCAATAAAATGTGTCTATTTCATATAATTCCTTAAAATTTCTTATTTGAGGATTTTTCTACAATTTTGAATAGATTGAAGAAAGAATTCTTTTTCATGAAAGCAAAAACTGTGTTCTCATAAGGATTTCATAACTTATTTATCATTATTACCCATTCCTTGCTAAGATGTTTTTCTCTGAAGAAGTCTTAACTTAGAAATCGCTGTGTAAATGATTAAGAAAGATACAAAAAGCCATATCTAGATATTTTAGCAAGTAATCCAAATTATAACTCTTTTTTTTTACTTATAAGAAAGGTTAAAATAATGGAAGAGAATTTTTAATTCAAGAACATTTTTAGAGGTGGAAGTGGATGAAGAGTTGAAGCAGTCTATTAAGTATTTACTTCTGGCTCTGTACCCAGGGACCATTTTGAACAATATATAGTACTTCGAATCAAGCCCATGTTGACCACATACAAGACAAAATATTTACCTGCTATTAGCTCCTTCCACTAATACTAATATATATATATATTCATATATATATATATATATATTAATATTTTTTGGTTTTGGGGTCACACCGGCAGCGTTCAAGGTTTACTCACGACTATCGGCTCAGAAATCACTCCTAGCAGGCTCAGGGGACAATATGGGAGGCTGGGATTTGAACCACCATCCTTCTGCATACAAGGCAAACACCATACCTCCATGCTATCTCTCTTGCCCATAATACTGATATATTTTTAAAACAAGATTAAAATAGAATGAATAAATATACGTGTAAACACTTCCACAGAGAAAAAAATTTCTACTATGCAAAAAATTTTATATAATAAGCATAATAGGTATTTATTTAAAAACACATATTTCCATATATATGGAAATATTTTTTTTTTTTGGTTTTTGGGCCACACCCGTTGACGCTCAGGGGTTACTCCTGGCTATTCGCTCAGAAGTCGCTACTGGCAGGCACGGGGGACCATATGGGGAACCGGGGGATAAAACCGTGGTCCGTCCTAGGCAAGCGCAGGTAAGGCAGGCACCTTACCTACAGCACCACCGTCCGGCCCCCATATATATGGAAATATCTTACATATATAAAATATATAAAATCTTACATATATAAAATATATAAAATGAATGTCTTATATAATCACATGCCAAAATAATTGAATAATCTAAAAAGGAATTATGTACCTTCATTATTAATGACTATTTTTAAATTAAATATTTTTCAGAAAAATATTTTTGCATTAAAATCTAGCAATAAGTCAATTTTTTCAATAAATTAATAAAATAATAAATAAAATTTAAGATACTTAACATTAAAAAGTATTATGAAATGGGTTATAAACCTAGAATCTGAATTAAAATTTAACTTAAAAATGAATATCAGAAGTGAATAATGGAAATTATAATTTTATCTGTCAGTTACTTTCTTTTAAATTGATAAAAAATTTAAATATTTTAAAATTTTATATTTGATATGAAGTTTGTAACTGAGGGAAAATGTTCCTATATGTTACTTTGTGAAATTACATATAGTAGATGAAAAAGAGGGATATTTATGCATACATTCATATCTATTACAGTCTATTCTGTTTAGCCATTATTCAAGTTCTTAATGATATTTTTATTCAAATCATTTAATTAATTTATTTCTTACTTTCTAATTTTATTTCATTTGTCTCTGGTATATTTTTCTCACTTTGAGTTAAAGATACTTTTTTAGGTGGAGCAATCCCTGTTAAGCTTAGGGGTTACTCCTGACTATGTGCTCAGAAATTGCTCCTGATTGAAGGACCATATGGGACACCAGGGGATCGAACCACAGTCCATCCTAGGTTAGTGCATGCAGGGCAAATGACCTACCACTTGTGCCACTACTCCGGCCCCAAGCTAAAGATACTTTTCTTTTTTTTTTTTTGGTTTTTGGGCCACACCCAGTGATGCTCAGGGGTTACTCCTGGCTATGCGCTCAGAAGTCGTTCCTGGCAGGCACGGGGAACCATATGGGGAACCGGGGGATCGAACCGCGGTCCGTCCTAGGTTAGCGCAGGCACCTTCCCTCTAGCGCCACCGCCTGGCCCCCCTAAAGATACTTTTATAAAGTAAAGCTTAGCTCATGTAACATATCATTTGTTTTGAAGATTGAGTTCGGAACATTGGCTCTTTTGTTACTTTGTAGGCATTGAAATTTCTTCAAAAATTTCATTACAAGTTTAAAGTATTTTATTTCATTCACTTTTAATAGTATGTATGTGAGTATTGGACAATGAATAATGATGTAACATTCTTTTTTTGGATGCAAGATTGGGTTATACATTCTCTGTAGTACTCAGAGTTCAATCCAGCCATATATTTTGGGATCATCCTAATGGTACCAGGGATCAAACTAAGTCGTCCACCTGCTACCCTATTTATTTCTCCTGGTCCCCTATGTGGCTTCTTTGTACTTTGTACTTTGATGTTTAGGTTATATCTTGTAACAAAATAAATGCTTCATAAAATTCCTTCTTTTCCTTTCTTCTCAATCTTATTCCTATAATGCACAAGTAGGACACCCATTGTGTTTTATATGTCCTGCTTATTAAACTTGTCCTCCCCTAAAAATATTCCAAATAAAAAGAGAGTAAACTATTATTTAAAGATTAAGCTTCTCAGGACTAGAGAAATATCATAGTATTAGGGCCTAAGCCCTGCATGTGGCCAGTGTGGGAAGGACCCGAGTTCAATTCCTAGCATCCCAGATAGTTCCCAGAGCCTGCCTGTAGTGATGTTTGAGTGCAGAGCCAGGAGAACACCCTCAAGTAACCCAAGGAGTGCCACCGGGTGTGGTCCAAAAAACTTACAAACAAACCAACAAAAAAAGAATTAAGCTTTATAAGAACAGGGGTGATCAGAGGACAATATCGGTAGTGGGAATACTCCTGATTCAATGTCACTATGTATCTAGAGTATTACTGTCAAAGATATGTAATCCACTTTGGTCAATATAAAAATAATTATTAAAAAATAAGTTTTTTAATGAGAAAACAGAGAAGCATTTAGAATAATGACCTAAAGCTGTAAACTGAGTCTACATATCATATATGAATCACTGGTGCAAAATAAATAAAAATCTTTATTTTAAAGTCCAGATTCTCTGAAAAATATGTTTATGCCTAAATTATTTTTAATGTTCAAACATTGAGATGATGGGGTGTTTGAACTTTCAACAATTAGTTGTCATTTCAAACTCACACATTATCACACTTAAATATTAGAAGCACTTTCCTATCTCCTGTAGTAAAAGAAGTTATACTAGTAATAAAATAATGTCAGTGATCAATCTTCTTAAACTTATTGATTTCTTCTGTTTAAACTGAATCAATGATATTGATAAAACAGTGATTAAAAAAAAAACACCAGAAACATGAAAGTAGTGATGTCTTCAACTTTTTACTTAAATGGGTAAAGAAAACCAAAGAAGAATAAAGCAAAGAAAAATGTATCCGTTATAAAGTTTCAGTATATTGCCAGTTACTGTAATTAAAATAAAATTTTATTCTCGGAATGAATGAATATATATATACATATATATATATATATATATATATATATATATATACCAGAAAAGTAATACACCAGAATACACCAGAAAAACAGTTAGTTATTAGGATGTATAAAGTGTTTGCAAAACTTCATTAGTCAATTAAAACGGGAATATGATACAGGCAGATTGATGAAGCAACAGGTATGAAACTTCCCTTAGGTGCTACCAAACCATGCTTTATCCCACCATTCATATTGTCCCTAAAACACTTCTAGGACTAAGTCCTAGAAGCACTGCTCTATGTGTTTTAAAAAAAATCTCAATACAATGAAAGAGTTAAGCTTCATTTTTACATAAGACGACAAACAGATGGGTAATAAACATATAAAATTGTTCTACATCATTAGATATCAAGGAAATGCAAGTCCAAAAATATTGAGATACCTTCTACCAATGAGATGTCAATATATTACAAATGGCCAAACATTCTATAAGAGGTCTGGTTAAAGGCACTTACCTCACATATTGCCAACCAATATTTGAACCTGACATTAATATTGTTCCCCAAGTACTACTAGGACTGATCCAAAACCTCTGTCTCAATCTGACATGGCATCACTCCCTCCTTCCTACCACTCCCAAATAAGTTCTAAGAAGAAAATAAAGAAATTGATATTCACTGTTGATAGTGAAGTAAAATTGTTCAATCCCTGTTGAAAACTTTATCAATTTTCAAAACATGAAAATAAACTACCAGTGATTTCACTCCTAGTACTTTATCATTCCAAAGAACACAGAAGCATTAGTTAGTTGCATATAAATACCAGAATTTTCTAAGTTTGATCTCTGGGACCCCATATGAACCCCTGTGTGCCTCCCAAAGTGATACCTGAAGGTAGACCCCACATATCTGAGCACCACAGGTATGCCCCCCAAAAGATAAAAATTAACAAAAAATATGGATGCATATAACTAGAACATGCTATGCTAAGATAAATAAATCAGAAAGATAAAGTCTAATCTGGTTGTCTATGATGTTTGATTTTCTTTTGAATGGTGGGCATGTGTGTGTGTGTGGGGGGGGGGGTCATACCTGTTAGTGCTCAAATATCACTCATGGTTCTTTACTCAGAAATTGCTCCTAGTAGATTAGGCAGGCCATATGGGATGCCAGAGAATAGAACCTGTGTGGGCCAAGTGCAAATCAAATGCCCTACCTGCTGTACTATCACTCTGTCCCTCAGGTTTGATTTACAAATAAGCACAACAAAGGGTTAGAGTGCCCATTTGGAAACTAATCCTTAGATTACAACCTCCTTCTGAGGTTGCAGAAGGAGAAAGGGATAAACTGAATGATCCATTGGCCTATAGAGGAGGAATATTGCCACTTTGGTGATAGGTGAGCTCCGATAATGTTGCACCACAAATTTTGCATAAACCTGTTGACTCATTTATAACAAATACTACATCTATAAAAATAAAATTGAGGGGCTGGAATGATATCACAGAGGTAGGGAATTTGCCTTGCTTGTGGCCAACCCAGGATGGGCCTGGATTTGATCCCCTGCATCCCAGATGATCCCCTGATCCTGAATTATATTCCTTAAGGTGTATAGAAACACATAAAATTTTCCTGAGTATTTTATGGAAAATAACAAGTTTCATCTGATATAGGGAAAATCGAAAAGCTGGATTGCTTTTTTAATACAGAAAACATGCAAACCTTTGAAATCGACAGTATCGTGTGTCATCAGATCATTTGCTAAAGTAAAATATAGTGTGATATTCTATTTATTTGTTTGTTTGTTTGTTTGTTTATGGATTTGGGGCCACTCTCGGCGGTGCTCAGGGGTTATTCCTGGCTCTGTGTTCAGAAATTGCTCCTGCCAGGTTCGGAGGATCAAACCCAGCTCTGTCCCAGGTTGACTGCATGCAAGGCAAATGCCTTACCGCAGTGCTATCACTCCAGCCCCAGATACAGTGTGATGTGAACATTTTTATTTTTGTTTTTTTTGTATTAGTAGTATTATTTTTAGGCTCAATATATTACAAAAGTAGTATAAATTTCAGAGCAATTGTATACGGCTAAACATGCATATATTTGATAGGTATAAGTAGGACCCTGCCCTGCTCCACATAGTTCCTTGTTATAGGAAAGTTCCCATGTTCCTTGTGCACTTTACAGAAACACACCTCCAGTTGAGTAAACGTAATTTATTGTTCAAAAACAAACAAAAGTAATCTGCATTATTTTAAATGGCATGATAAATATAGCCATTTATCGAATTTTAACTGTTTTTCATTTGGTTTTAGCTTGTTTACAACCTGAAACAGGAATTATTGGTTCTGTGTATTAATCTCTTATTACTTTTTTTTAGAAATGTAGTCTAGTGTTAGAAATTTTTGTAGAATCTCTACTTCTAATTCCTTTACAAAGAATTATTTACATTTTCTTCAGAACTATGAGTCTTAGTGTCTATTTATATTGCAAAAATGCTCTATTTTATTTTGATTGAGTGACATAAAGAACTGTCAGTAGAGGATATTATCATGTCAATATTGTTATTTTCTATTATTCTAACACCATCATGCACAGTAATTAGAATTTGCTTTGGGAAGCTGAACATGTTTATTTATAATATTTATTTAATAAATTTATTAATAATTTAGAATGTCATTTATCCCAATTACTATATGATATATATTATAAATATTATATTTATCATCAATAATTTATCTCCTAAATGATAGCTAGTGTGATAAAATTTCTACAGGTGGTATGTTAGTAAGGTCTGGGTTGAAACTAAATGTTCTTGAAATTTTGTTTTGTATATTTATAAGTATGAACTTGAGATTAATTGCTACTTTGGAAACTAGTAGTTTTCATAAGTGCTGTAAATAATTATTAAGCTCTTTTTTCCTGGGAATTAGTTAATTACCATATCTAAAAATAGAGCTTTGTGCTTGAGTGTCATAAATGTATCTTAAATTACCCTAATGTAATTGTGAAACAGCTTACATTAACATGAAATTATATACTTATAAATTACTTATTTCATAACCATTTAGATATATTTAGGCATTCTCTATCCATAATTTTTATTTATTTACCAAGAAAAAATATTAACATAGATTCTTCCCTTTAATTGTTGGTAATTTTGTCTAAACATTTTAGTTTAAAATGATAAATTATGTGATTAAAAGAGGATAAATATATTTGAACAAAGAAGAACTCAACTAGTATAGATAGAAACTTGAAATTATTGTCTGAAAACTGAAAATTTAAAGTTATCTAGGATTTCTTGATCAGTATATCAGATTTGTGAAAAGAATTTACTTTATCTTTACCTTAATGATCCTCCTATCTGAAAAACTGTTGTAAGCATTTTATCCTTGATGTTGTCAGGTCTATATTGGATTTTAAATCTAATCACAAAACACAACTATGATGTCTTTAATCTGCCTTAGCTGTTTACTATGTTATTTGTTTTCTTATTCCACAGATCTCAAAAGAATGAAAAACACTCAAAAATACTCCAGAACTTCATATAAAATTATTTGAAATTAATAATTGCATCAAGTATTAATTTATTAATACTTATTAACTCAACATAAATTTTAAGTTTTTAAAATGTTGCCAAATTACTTAAAATGGAAGTTGTAGCACATACATTCACTTTAATAATCTAAGAGCGCTCCTGTTTCTTATTTTTCTTTAATGTAAGTGATGTCAATCTAGTACATAAAAAAGTATAAACATGGGGCTGAGCAATAGTGCAGTGGTATGGTGTTTGCCTTGCACTCGGGTAACCCAGAACGGATATCTTTTAGATCCCCGGCACTCCATATGGACCCCAAGCCAGTAGCGATATCTGAGCTCAAAGCCAGGACTAACCACTGAGCATCATTGGGTATGGTCCAAAAATCAAACACCAAAAAATAATTTTTTTAACTTGTAAAGGCTTTTAAATATATCTCCTTGTAATGTTATCCTATTAAAGCTTCCCAGATTTTCACACTATCCAGAAATGACATATCACTTTTTTTCATATTCTTATGCCTAATCTGTACATCTTTTACATTGCAATTGGTTATAAACTTGGAAAAATATTGTCTTTTAGTTAATGATACTTATAGAAATATTATAAATACAGCTCATATTTATTTTTCTACATATGGGATTTAATTTAATGCTGGTGTAGCATATTTTATGTTTTTAAATATTTTTTTCTAAAATGAGTAAATAATGTAAGTTTTAGAATTATTCTCTAATACAGCTCAAGAGGATTAATACTTTCCATTTTGGATAGTTGAATTCACTACCATAAGATTTACAGCCTGGTTAGCGAACAATGAGCATTGTGAGCAAATGGTTGTGCTTTCCTATACTGAACTTACAGTGTGTGTGTATGTATATATATGCATATATACACACATTTAGTGTAGCTATTATTAAGCAATACCCAGTCAATAACTTTTAATTAGTGGCATAATTAATGATAACTAAATATTATATAAAATGATACCAACATATAAATTTCTACCAAAATTTTAAAAGTTTAGGAAATATATAAGTATATTATTATACAATTTTATTTATATTGATATACTAAAATTATTTATTTATATTTCTGAAGTGCCCTCATTCAACGATCAACAATTTATTTATAAAATGTCATTCATTGAGCTTATTGTTATGAATTCATGGAAAACTTTGGGTGATTTAATGAAAAACACACAAACTCTTCAAAATGGTTCACAGAATTTTAATTAATGCTATGTTATAGGTAATTAATTTAAAATTGCTGTAGAGATAGCTCAAGACTTTGAACAAATGAATAGTACATGCAAGGTACTGCATTAATTTTCAATACTGCATGGGCTGGAAAGAGCTACTACAGATGATAATTCTAAGCAGTTGTTCTGGTACTTTCTTAATACTTTTAATACTTCTTATTACTTAATAGTCAAAATACCACACTGGTCATCTATATCAAAATCTACCAGAAGTTTCACTGGATTTAAGCACTACCTGGAGTAATCCTATAAAAACAAATGAAAGTGCTTTTTAATTCAATAAATAAAACTGCATATCAATGCCATATATATTTTCAAGGGTATTTTCTTAAAGAAGAACTTTAAGAAGATATGGAACTTTTAACTTTTAAGAAGATATGGAACTTCTGAGTCTGGTTCAAAATTCATAATAAAATTAAATAACAAAAATTAAAATAAAAACCACAAATATAGTTTACTCAAAATATATAATTCAATAATACTCACTTTTAAGCAATAAATATTGATTCTGACCAAAATAATTTTCAGGATCTATAACTATAATTAAAAAAATCATTAAAATGTAATAATGAATGTTTATATAAATATATAAACATGCACTATTATAACCCAGATTTTTATAAAAGTAAAATATCATCAAAAATTGCAGTATAATACCCAAACATATATAACTTTCTCTGTAAAAGAAAAATATTGCTTTAACAGAAAGTAATATTTTTACTTGTATTTATTTCTTTTATAGTGCCTTGAGTATAATGAGCACTATAATTTTTCCTTTCTCTAAAATTATATTTATATTCATTTTAATATCTTACAACTACTAAAAATTGATCCTAAGTAGATTATTTTATGGGATGAGATAAAATATTATTCCTGGGTCCTTGCCTAAGAAATATGTTCTCCAGAAATGAGGAATTTAATAATCTTTATTGACTGTTGATATTTGGTAAAATAGGCACTTTTATTATTGTTGTTGCTGTTGTTGTTGTTATTATTATTACCTATTTTGAGTACCATACCCAGTTTGCGGTGCTCAAATGTTGCTCCTGGCTCTACACTCAAAAATTACTCCTGGCAAGCTCAGGGTCTCAGATGGGATGCCATGGATAGAACTTAGGTTAGCAAGCTTCCAAAGAAGTTCATTTATTAAAACTTAATTTATACTAGAAGAAGCCACATTTCAAGTTACTAGTTAGAGCATTCTAATCAGATTTTTCTAATAAGATTTTATTATGACTTCCAAAATAGCAATGCATTTTAATGTTATTTTTTAACAGTGAATGCTTAAAAAAAGAAAGCAGTACAACTAATTCCTTAGTGTTAGACAGGTGCAATCTCTGACTTTCCATTTAAGTATGTTGAAAAGAGTTTGGAATCTTTGTGCAGCATTACTGTCCATAGCAAAGACTTATTTTTTTCCAAAATAGTTGATAGAAAACATGAAAGTAATGGATCACAACATTTCAGATAAATGTGCATTTGTTGTTTCACCAGAGAAGAAAAAGCAAATGAACTGTCATACATAGAGGTTGCTCTCCCATGACACATGTTTGCATCAAATATTTTCACTTTCTGTTAAGCATTTGCTCAATAGATACTTTCTATTTATTTCAAAATGAATGTCTTTGAGGATTCTCAAGTGGCATGCATAATAGAATGCTCTCTTTGATTAGCTGCCTAGAAGGTATACTAAAAAGTATCATGAAATTTGAAGGAAAATAACATTAATTTTATCCTTTCAAGTTATGTTTAAAAGTATTGAACAGAATGTTTGATGATTTCAATAATCTTTTTTTAGTGAAAAACATAAAGGTCTTTTTTTACATCTAAACAATGCTGACAGGCTCTGGTATTGTTTGTGATGTGACTTATTTAATCTTTTTATAATGCTTCAAGTATATCAAGAGAAAAGACAAATCTGTTTTCTTATATTGACATTTTCAAAATGATATCTAAAGGAACTCTAATTTCCTAGTTTTTTATCAGTTAAAATTCTCATTATCTCATTTACATATATATACATATATACATATATATATTTGATTTTAGGGCCACACCCAGTGACACTCGGGGGATACTTGAGGCTGTGCGCTCAGAAATTGCTCCTGGCTTGGGGGAACTACATGGGATGCTGGGGGATCAAACGGCGGTTCATTTTAGGTCAGCACATGCGAGGCAAAAGCCCTACTGCCTGAGTCACCACTCTGGCACTTATATTTCTCACTCTTAAATTTTAGTTAAGTTATTGTTAAGTTATTATTAAGTCATTGTTCTAAGTCAAAATTAATTTTAAATTTATGTTAATTGCTAGTTTTCTATCAGTGGAAAGTAAACTGGTAATCATTTAGAAAAACTATAAGAAGGGACTAGAGCAGTTGAACAGGCTGTAAGACTTCTGGCTTGAGCACTAACCTAGGATTGACTGCGGTTCGATCACCAGAATCCCATAAGGTTCCCCAAGCCAGGATGATTTCTGAGCACATAGCCAGGAGTAACCCCTGAGTGTCACCGGATGTGGCCCAGAAAAATAACAAACAAAAAAAGTAGACAATAAGAAACATTACTTTATGTACAGAATAACCTAAAATCTGTTAGACATAGCCTTAACATCATTGTATAATATTCAATTTTATATAAAGCAACCACTATTTCAAATAAAATATGATACTAATACTGTTTTAGCTTTTTAAGAATGCAGATTCAAATTGCTGCAGAGAGAGGCACAAAGGTACCAATATGTGCTTTTCATATAAAAAAAAATGCACCTCATCTTGAGTTGTAAAATATACAGTTTGAGTTTGTTTAAATAATTGTCAAAGAAAGGACCATCATAACACCAGCCATAAGGATTGCCTGGAATTATATCTTTTTTTTTTTTTTTTTTTTTGGTTTTTGGGTCACACCCGGCGACGCTCAGGGGTTACTCCTGGCTATTCGCTCAGAAGTCGCTCCTGGCAGGCACGGGGGACCATATGGGGAACCGGGGGATCGAACCATGGTCCGTCCTAGGTTAGCGCAGGCACCTTACCTCCAGCACCACTGCCCGGCCCCGCCTGAAATTATATCTATATAGAAACCTTTCTGAATGATGGCTCTTCTTATTTGTTTAATTCTCTTTCATTTATCTTGAATTACAATTTTGACTATAAATAACTGTCCCAGTAAAATGAGTAACTCCTTTCTCCTACAAGTTACAGTAGGAGGAAATCTAACTTGCTTTCATAATGGATATTGTATGCTAAGAAAATTGCATATGTTAAATCAATATTCACTAACATTTCATATATTTTTTTCTAGGTTTTTAACATCCATTAATTACTTACCAAGTAAACATCCATAAATTCTAGGCAAATGTTTTTACTTCATCTGATGAATATTCATTAGTTCAGCATTTAATTCATCACAGTTGTGGGACATTTTTGTGTTTTGTTAATTTTCTGCTTTGTTTTGTTTTGGGGGGACACCCTTGGCAGTATGAAGAACTTAACTCATTTCCTGTACTCAAGGATCACTTTTGGATGTATTTAGGGGCCCATATTGGTTCTAGTGATCCAACATTGGTCAACTGTTGTTATACATATATCTTAACTTCTATACTAACTCTATAATTCCTAATGTTTCTATGTCAGATTTATTTGATTAACTTAGAATTTAGTAGGCATTAAAATAACACTCCAAAACTCAGAAATTAAAATCTACTAGAAGAAAATATTTGCTTAATTTGTTTTCAGAATAAAGAAACACTGATATAAAAGAAGCAAAGTAAGTTTGATTTACTTTGTATTTAGATTTTTATATAAGCTTACATAATTTTTCCCACTTATTTTTATTATTTTATCAGTTTTTCATTTGTCCTAAAAAAAAATCACTATTACCAGATTCTCACATCACTATTGCTTAGGAAACATCCATCAAAGTGAGATTACAAGAAAATTACAGACATCAGCCACACATAAAATTTTTTAATAATACAAAAGTTGTGTTATGCAAAACATAATACATGAAACAATTGTGATTATAATTCAGTATTATTTATATTGGTCTAGTCTAGTTTATCTGTATTTTTATGGATAGCATATTTTAGATTAAAGGATAATATTTTTCTACAATATTACACTTTTAATTTGTATTTTGTGAACTTTTTAGTTTCATTTCTCAAAGTCTCGCTCATAAGCATAATCAGACAATATTAATGCTTCTCTTCCATACAATAATATATGGAAATGTTCTCAGTTTATGCTAACAAATATACCCTATTATGTTTTATATCTTGATATTCATTTTGTTTTAAAATATTCATTAATAAAAGAGGAATGCATGTCTCTAGAATTTTCAATACATTATTTTTTTCAACTTATTGTTTTTTGTCATAATTAGGTATTTTAAGTTATGTAGTTATTTCCTCAATAAATATTATGCCTTTGCTCTATTCTTTTTTGGGGGGAGCACCCAGCATTACACAATGGTTACACTTACTCTGCACTCAGAAATCACTTCTGGCAGGCTCGGAGGACCATATGTGATGCCAGTGTGCAAAGCAAAATACCTACCTGCTGTGCTATACCTTCTTCCCCTATTCCTCCATTATTAACGTACATGTGGGAGGAAGCGACAAGGTGGTCTTGACGGTTATCTTAAACTCATTTTAAAATTATTATTAAAAATGGCCGGAGTGGTGGTGCAAGTAGTAAGGCATCTATCTGCCTTGCCTGCAATAGCCTAGAAGAACTGTGGTTCGATCCCCCGTCTCTATAGTCAAGAGTAACCCCTAAGAGTCACCGAGTGAGGCGCCCCTAAAATTGTATTACTAAAATAATGTGCAGAGATTTAAAAGCAGTTTTATACTGAGCTAGCTTTCTCCAACTCCTCTTTTTTAACCTTTCATCTTTCCTTCCTTCTTTATTTACTTTATTCTGTTTTTAGTAGACAAGCAATTCATAAACTTCAAATCAAGCAAAGTCCCTCAATAGATGTCCATGTTTGTATAATCCTGAGTAGTTATTCAAAAAGATAAGAAAAATAGTTTTGATAGTTTATTTTAAAATAGTCAAAAGCCAAATGAAAACACTATTTTTACACTTATTTTCATACATGGAACTGAGATATAGAAAAAGGAAATGAAGAAGCAGTAAGATACCTGCATGTTATAATGTAGAATTTATTACTTTTCTGATAAATAGACCAGAGGAAGGACAGAAACCTTCTGATTTCACCTACCTGTTTTAATTTTGGGGTTTCTTTTTTTTATGGGTATGTTTTTTTGTTTGTTTTGGTTTGGGTTTGGGTTTCGGGCCACACCAGTTGACACTCAGTGGTTACTCCTGGCTATGTTAACAGAAATCGCTCCTGGCTTGTGGTACCAAGGGATCAGACCAAGGTCCATTCTAGGTCAGTTGCGTGCAAGACAAATACCCTACCACTGCACCATCACTCTGACCCTTACCTACCTGTGGTGTATAGTGAATCACTCAAGGGATGAGAGCATATCAAATAATGACAAAGTTGGCCTCGGATTACAAGTGCCATTGCCAAGCAGAGCGTAAAGGTGTGGAGAGCAAAGTGGGGTAGGAGTTGTATAAAAATAGTGATGAAGGGTGATGAAGGATCATAAATATTTTCTTGATGTAAAAGCACAATAACTTTTCCCATCAGACATACACACCAGCACTAGTGTAAACACAAAAACATAATAAAACTTAAGGATCATAGCAATTATAATGATAATTACTGTGTTCTAAAGAAAATTTACTTTGGGAAGGCAAATATGTAATCAAGAAAACGTCCACAAATATATACATATAGGTGCATGCATATTATGTTATATATGTAGAATTTTTTGAGTAAATTAGTATATCTGCTAGTAATTCTAGTATTACTGCTAGCTCCTTTGGAGACATTTCTGATTAAAAAAAAAGTGCTAAATGTGTCTCCCAGGACTCTTAATCCTTGTAATATATCATCTTTAGAACAAATGCATATATTAATACAATAGACTTTGAGCCGCAGTGATAACACTGTGTGTAGGATATTCACCTTGCAAGCGGTCTACTGGGAATTACCCCAGTTAGAACATGGAATCCTGAATGGTCCCTTTAGCGTGAAAGTGGCTCTATGATACATCTGGGCTCTATGATACATCTGGTGTACTAGACTTGAAACTGGGCTTACATCTGAAAACTATGCATGTTAACAACTATAATATTTTCCAAGCCACAATGTTAGTTTACATTTCAAAATTACCCATTTTATGTTATCTTTATCCATTTATAGTATCTTTCATATGTTCTTATGCTACTGATAATTACTTTAGGCAATCATTGCTTACTAATATTTAATAATATAGAGAACCTAATAGACATATCTTTTACCAGCTCTCTTTTCTTCATCTTAAGTTTAACTATTACTTCCCTATGATTATATTTGCCCTAAAATATTGATTAATGAGATTCAGAATTTCTTATTAAAATTAAGAAAAACAGAAGGGCAGTATCAAGATAGTCTAATAAAAGAACCTTATACTTTCTTTAATGCTCACATAAAATCAACAACAGCATAAGGTTAATCTACATAAACCAATATTAATAAATATTCCTTTATGTAATATTACATATTAGCAGTTATGGAATTTTTTATTTCTTCTGATTCATAACACCTTTATTATCAGATCTTCACAATAATCCATAATATCTGACTTCTTTATTTTCCAAGGGCACCATACTAATAAGTTTCTAATCTTAAATTTTCTAATTCCTTTCATCCGCAAAATATTTCTTACTTATTCTCTCATCTCAGAATCGGGGAAGTAAGAAAAAAGTTTTTAGCTATTAATTTAGTACTCTTTAATGATATTTTTCTGAGAGAAATATATTGCTGATTCATGTAAAAACAGACTTTGTAGTTTTAAAAAGTTTTTCTGCATGCTTTATGAGTAGTAATTAAAATATTGAAACTTTGAACTTCAGCAAGAATTCCAAGGGGACATTTTTTCTTTTAAAGTGATTATAGCTTAATTGGATAAGAATGTTAATTAAGCAGGAAAATTTTATAATTTATGTTCTCATACATGCTTTCTTCCTGTAAATTAATTCACTTAATTTGTACTCATTTTGTTTTCAACACAATAGTCAAATATTTATTATGTTGTTTTTTTAATGTAATATTGTATATTTAACATTTGAATATTCATGATAGTTTACATTTTAACTCTCTAGAACATATCAATTAGACATGAGTTGACATAAATTGCATAATTATATTTTTTATATTTGTATTTACTATTATGTCTTTATAAAAGAATACAACTCAGCAGTATACTAAAATATAGTTTTATGAAACAAAAAAGTGACCATAATTATTTTAAGCAACAATGAAGGACTTTCATGGCTTTCTCAATTACTTATTTTACTAATCTAAACTATTCATTTCATATTTTAATCTGTTTTGGAATGATGAGTCTAACATGATTATATAAATTTGTAGAATAAATTATAATTATGCAATGGCTTAAAATAGCTTAGCTATATTTCTAAACAAATAATTCCTTATCTGCATATATTGTACTAATTTTTTGTTATTGTGTTTCTATTTTCTGTTAATATTTATGTAAATATCTCAGAAGAGATATATGATTCAGAATTTCTTACTAAAATTAAGAATATCAGAGGGACAGGATCAAGATAGCCAAATAAAGAGATCTTGTGCTTATTTCCTTAGATAATCACATAAAATGACAACAAAATAAGGTTAATCTACACATAAACTAATTTGGAAATCTCTTAAATTAAATGTCTATATCTAGAATTAAAAAAATACACATCTCCCAATTGAGGTAGAAAAAGACAGAACTCTTGTTTCATTTCCTTTGCTTTTCAAATGTATTCTTATTCCAGCAACACACAGTTTTCATTACAAGAGCTTTATAGAAAAATTAATCCAGGAAACAAAATTCCTTCCATATCTATTTTAAAGCAGCCATGATATTACTGGAGTTCTATCATTCTTTATGAATTTTGCTTAGATTTTGTTCAAAGTCCTTGAATTTTTTTTATTTTAGTGAGAATTTATTAAATATATATGATGATTTGGGCATTATTTGGAGGAAGTTAAGGCACATCAGTTTGCTAAAATGTGGTTGTAATTGGAGGGGATTATATAAACAAAATTAGAATGCCAACAAATATCAAGTGATTTCATTCATTGGAAATAAAGTGTCAAAATAAGAGAATGACAGATTCTTCGCACTAGTATACAAAGATGATTTTTATCTATTTTGGACATTTAATACAAATAAAATAGGACAGGAGAGATAGGATACAAGTTAAGGCTTTATCACACAAGTAGACTACTGTGGATCAATCCAGAACACTTCAAATAGTACTTAGAGTACTATCAGCAGAGATTGCTAAGTACTTAACTCAGAGTAAGTGCAGTCGGACCCCCATTTCCAAACACAATCATATAGATAGGGACTAGACAAATAAGTAACTAAATAAGAAGTAAAAAAAAGTATAAAGTAAAATCCTTGTTATCAAAAAAAATTTAGCAACTAATATTTGAATTAAAACATTAAACATTTTGATTCTATCAAATGCATGTAGTAGTTATTAGAATTTTCTAAATCCAAATTAAGTATGTGCATCCTAAGTCAATCATCTCAAAATTTTAAATAAAATTTCCTACAATTAACATGCAAAATAATGTATGAAATGTTGTCTAGGGGTTGTGAAGCTAGCTTAATGAACTTGAGATCATGCATTGCATATATATGTCACTGACTTTGATTTTCGACCCGCCATCTAAGCACTATTGGGCATAGTTCTGAGGGCTTCTGAGTATTGTAGCTGTGGTTCTGGGAGAACCTTGAGCACTGTTTGGGCTACAACTTCAAAAAATTAAAATGACGTCTAAATTTGACATACCATATACCACATACCACATCCCTATTTAGAATGAGTAAAACATGTACTATAAATAATGCTTATCAGTTTTCAAATATTTGTTCATCATGATAAAAAGATGAACAAAGATAGATGTACTTTTAAATATCAAATTATTTAAAAATCTTTTAGTATTAACTATGTTTAAATTTCTTATACATCAACAGTAAATATTTACATATATATAAAACCACATATACATGTAGTATAAAATATTACACTATAAAATATAATTGGGTTTTCGGGTTTATTTTATTTTGAGAATTTTATATTTATTAATGATAATATAAAATGTTATTAATTAAATGACCAATTCCCCAATAGTGATATTCTTGTGTATCTCTGATTCATATCAGCATTGTACACAATATTTTCTACAATTAGTTACTATATGTAATAAGATGACATGCTTTTCTGATTTTCCAATATTTTAATGAGTACAGATATAGCACTAGTGCAAAATGTAAAGATTACTATTTGACATGTCATTAAGCACTTGTAATTGTTTCTTAAAATTAGAACTCACAAATCTATTATCCTAAATTTTCAACATAATTAAATGACTATTATTTGAAACCTATTCCTGCCAAGTCTTTGGCAATGAATCAAGCAAATATCTACTGTGAATGAATTCTAGAACATTTTTTTTTCAAATGAGGAAATGAGGAGGCAAAATAAGATTTTTAATACAAATACATTTTATACAGATACTTTTGAAAACTAATAAGTACCAGATAGATTCTGCAGGCAGTAGGGTGTCTGAGTTGCATGAAACCGACCCAGGTTTGAATTCCCAACACTATATATGGCCCCTTGAGCACTAATAAATATAATCTCTCATCACTGCCAGATGTGGCCCAAAAACTAAAATAATATATAAATAAGTCAATAAATAGAAATTTAAAATGATAAACATGGCAATATTTTAAGCTAAGTTTCATATTTGCATTGTATAGAATATAATTTATAAATATAATAGGTTATCTTAACTTTATAGGTTTAGATTATTTTAGTATAAAGCTACATTTTGTAAATAAAATTTGATATATTGGATATTATATGCTTATTTGACAAATTGTATGTTTCTACGTTGCATTGTTTATTTCCCACATCTGACTTAGAAAACTTCTTATTAACTACAGCAGTTGACAATGTGTTTGTGCATCATATTTTTTCATGACAAGGCATTTGCTAATGTTTTTACTTCTATTAATATGCATGCAACATAAATAGAACTAAATTATAGTTTGCTTTAATGAAAAAGTCTAGAGAAAAGCATATAGTGTACTGATAGATTGATTATAGATTGTAAAAATTAATGCAATATATGCAGATAAGGATGTATTTGTTTAGAAATATAACTAAGCTATTTATGTCATTATATACTTATATTTTATTCTACAAATTTATATAATCATGCTTATTATTCCAAAACAGATTAAAATATATCTTAATCAGATAAGCATCATATGAGAACTTAACTACTAATTCAAGAAAATAAACTAAGGCAGTTAGAACCATTTAAACCATTCATAAGCACTTTCATTATTAATTTCTTTTACCAAAAATTCTAGGAAAATACTGTAGTATAGCATATATCTATGTGCTTCTCATCATAAGAAAGTTTTACAGATAATGTTAGTTGTACCCTATTTCTGAAAGATTTATTCACATTTCATTTCATTGAAACAGTAATTCAGTTCATTATTTTGTTTCGTTTAATATCCTCTTCACTAACACTCACTCACAATTTTATAATCATTCATCATCAAACATTTAATACAATCCCTAAATTGATTGATAATTTACATACATATATTTTTATCAAATCCTCTCATATATTAAAGTTCTATTGCTAAGGTAAATCACACACAAATTTGATGGTTTAAAAAAAAAGCGCTCTGATTGTCTCTCTATTTTTGTGGATTAGATAGTTGGGGTTTTTGCCCAGAATCTTACAAATATTAATTGTCATTTGAGAAGGAGATATCCTAAATGGTGTTTTGGAAACCTGAGGCACCTCCCTGTTACTATGACCACCAGGTCAGTAGTTCCTAGTAAGGGCCTGAAAGACATACAGAGTGTAGCTTTCTTCTTATGGACCTGTCAATTCATCAGCTACCAAAGTAGTGCTTAGAACCTCCAGGACTGAATCTAGGGATCTTCCAGGGATGATAAGGTGCTGAAAATTAGACCAGGGGGTCTGCCACATGCAAGAAAGGCATATCCTTACCCTTCTACCTCATCTGCATTAATATTGTCAATATTTATCTCTAAAATTTAATAGAGAAAACTGCTATGAAGTTTGATTTTATTGTAGAAAAAATTTTAGATAGAACAAGTATTTCTATCTCCTATGCTGGAAAATATCTTTTTATAATTTGTACAGAATGAAACTTGTTTAACATAGCCAATATACATTATATATTATACATAAATATATAACATACTACATTAGTTTTAAAATAGAAAGTGGGGGCCCGGGAGATAGCATGGAGGTAAGGCATTTGCCTTTCATGCAAAAGGTCATCGGTTCGAATCCCGGTGCCCCATATGGTCCTCCGTGCCTGCCAGGAGCAATTTCTGAGCATAGAGTCAGGAGTAACGCCTGAGCACTGCCGAGTGTGACCCAAAAACCAAAAAAAAAAAAATAGAAAGTGTTCTTCAACTAGTAGGCCATGGCTATAGAAAAACTAACAATTTTTACCACAGTGTTTAAAACAGCCAGTTAATGGACCAATATACAAATATATATTGTGATGATATAGTTATCTAAAGAGAAAAATCTAGTAGAAAGAGCTTTAAACAATCTATATTCTAAATCCAGCTGGATAGTGCATAGCAATAAACAGAGGTAAGAGGATGAAACAAAGAAGTTAACAAGCATTTTGAAATAAGAGGAAAATCAGGGGAAAAGTAAGGCAAATATCAAAATATAAGAGGGCAGGTGAAGGTGAAGGGTCTGGGACATAGAGCAAGGATTCCTGTGCCAGGAAGTAGAGAAAAAAAATGCCTTCTTGGCCTTTTTGTTCGGTATTTTTCTCAGTTGCATCAGTTATAAAAACCTTCAGTAACTGAGATCAGGGCTGTCTTCCTGAATCCGTTGTGCTTGAGAGAGCAGTCATGTCCTGCTAATAAAAGCTCCCAAATTTTGATCAATTCTGATTTGGCTTGTGATCTACCCAGTGTGTATAAATTAGATTTCAAGTTGACAAATGTTCAATATATCTTCAGGCATTCACCAGTTTGTAACTTTGATCCAATAAACTTGATTTCTCCCCAAAGAGTCACTTACTTTCAAATTGATGGGTCCTGGAGAGAATTCAAGTCAAATCAGAATGGATGCTAATGTTTAATTGAGAAAAGATAAATTTAACCAACCATTTGATATGTTATATCTTAAGTCAAAATATTCACATTCAACATTATTTAGTGTTCCTTTATATGGAGAAATCAGAGTAAACACATAGAGAGTAATTTGTTTTCTTGATCATCAAAATAAATTAGTCATAGGTGCAAATTTATCTCCATGCTAATAGAAAGTGAGTGAGAGCCACTATTTTGTTTTATCAAAATCATATAACTAGGGATTTGAAATGCTTCAATTTAAAGCAACGACTCAGGCACTTTTATACAGTAGCATCCTTAATAGCTTTTATTTTTCTTTTCTTTACAAAAGTTTATCATTATTTTCTCTTAATATCTAATGTGCATCTTCTCTTTAGGCCATCTCTGGGAAGTAATAAAAAAATAAGATTCTGATTCACTTAACAATTAGGAGAAAAAAATGTGTGAAGGTCAGATAGAAAGAAGATCCCGTTAGTCTTTTATATTGAAAACAATAACAAACCATAAGAATAGAGTTTCCACTAAAATATGCATAATTAAGTAGTGCCCTTGAACATTAGGGCCCATGTACGCCATGAATACAAAAATAAAGAAATTATACTTTGAATAATTCTTACAGTAAATTAGATTCACTCGTGTAGTTTTACAAATAAATATGATTTAAAAAGCTTTATGTAAGACTGGTGAAAAAAATAGTTTAAAAACTAATTATTTTCTTTGTACATTGCAACAGTTCTTCACAGGTAGTTGATTATTGGGTAGAAATCTTAAACCAGAGGACCTCAGAATAAAATGTCTTGCCAGAAAGGGTCAATCAAGCAAGATGTTAGACAGTCATCTGAAGTAAATATGGACCAATTAGAGATTAATATTTATATCCATGCTATTGTATAGAGAAGAAGAAGACATGACACAATACTTGTTTGCATCTCCATCTGTTAAACAGGGACAAAGGTTTATTATACAAGCACACATCCTCAAACAACTCTGAAATGATTAGAGTGGTACTCAAAGGTTTAAGGAATTTTTGCCTTGCATATTCCTGAGAGTAGTTCAGTCTCTGGGACCCTAAAATTTCTTAGCTTTTCCAGAAACAACTTAAATTTGGCCAAGTCTAATATGGGAGTAGCCTTTGAGCACTGACAGCTGTGACACTCTCCCAAAATGTGAAACCCAGTTTATCATAGAATATTCTACTCTCTGTCTCTTTCTGTCTCACCCTCTATCTCTCTGTCTCTTTCTATCTCTATATGACTATGAATCTCCCTCTTCTATTTATCTCCTAACGACATTCAATTGTAAAATTCTCAAATAACAGTTTCCATATGTGTAGCATAATGAACTACAATCAGGGTCATTTTGAGCATTTATATGGACAGTGTATTCAACTTATAAAGACACACTCCTTCATCCAGTCCATTTACTTGCAATGAAGTTGTTGAGATAAAAAATTAAAGTAAATGCCATTAAAATGCATCAAAGAGGGATGTGAGGACTAAAGTGGCAGCACATTGGTAGGGCAGTTTCCTTGCACTCAGCTGACATAGGGAAGATGTGGGTTCGATCCCTAGTATCCCATATGGTCCCAGCGTCTGCCAGGAGCGATTTCTGAGCACAGAATCAGAAGTAGCCCCTGAGTGCTACTGTGTGTGACCCAAAAAAACAAATGAAAGAAAAAATACAGAGATTTGAGAAAAAATAATGGTATATCATCGAGTTACTTGGTATAGTTAAGTATCATTCTCATAATTTTATAAAAAAAGAAAAAAATAATGGTGAATTTTCTGACATATTTGTCTAAAGTGAATCCTTATTTGAGAGGATCTGGAGAGATAACACAGCAAAAGGGCTTTTGCCTTGCATGGCCGACCTGAGATAGGCCTGATTTCGATCCCTGGCATCCCATATGGTCCCACAAGCCTGCCAAGAGCGATTTCTAAGTGCAGAGCTAGGAGAAACTCCTGCACGTAGCGTGGTGTTGTGGAAAAACGAAAACAAAGAAAAAACAAATATCTATTTGAAATTTTATATATGATACGAATAATTATTTTACCATGTCAAATTGCTGATTTTCCCTTATGTAACTGCAAATAAGTTTATTTTAATAATATCAAAATACCTTTATTTTTAATAATATCTCTAAGTCAAAATACCTTTATTTTTATAATGGATTTATTTAAACACCTTGATTACAAAGACGATTGTAATAAGTTTAATAACTTCGATTGATTAATATCTGATTTATTTGTTATTAGGGTCTCAATATAAACCAAAGGCAACGTTGTGATTATTCTTAGTGTTACATTCTCAGTGTGTCCCTTTGCAAAATGAGAAAAATAATTCAGAAACGACGTCTTTCCTTAGAGAATACTTGTCTGCAAATTCTTGTAGATAAAAAGTTTCCTTGTGTTAAACAAGTGTGCGACTTCGTGAAAGCATATTGTGGTACAGGTAATTAAGTCTGAAATGTTCAAAGCTGTTCTTGGCTGTGACAGTTGTTTGCTTATTGAAGATTAATGAACTTGTCAACTGTTTCTTTCTTCTTCATGTAATTCCAGATCAACTCTGAGTAGACTTTGACAGAAGATGTTACAACAGTTTTGTCTTTGGAAATGCATAGCTTCTGGGATACTTTTAGGCTCTTTCTTCACAATCTGCCTGGGACAGTATGATGATGGTAAGGTTGCTCTTTGATCTGGCCTTTAGTCAGTATTTTTGTTTTATATTTGAAATGAAATCACATGAAATAATGATGCTAATTTGTCATGCATTTTTTTTCAAAGTTGGTACTACTGCAGATTAATTTCTTTTCATTAGAGTAATCTAACTGAAAAGTGTTAGATTTCTTAGTGAGGGTTGTACTTGGTTGAAAGACCTATTTTTGAACTTTAATTCACTTTTATGGAGATAATGAGTAAATGCTGTAAAAATAAACATGAAATACAGTGCATCAAATATTAAACATACAATGAATGGTCTTGAGTAAAGCTTAGAATACGAAATATATAGATATGATACATAGAGATTTCTCAAAAAAGACCTTTCTGCCAAAATATAGACACTTAAAATTACATTACTTTTAGGACTTTAATTGGGTATTTTTTATTTTTTCTCTTTCTTTAGTTTTGAACAGAAATTAAAGATTTAAATATCGTGTCAAAAGATAAAAAGTACAACGGTGAGAGCACACTCCTTGAACACGTTCATAGGGTTTGATCCTAAATCCATTAGGAGTGAACCTACTGCATAGATCCAGCAGTAGCACAGCTGAGCACAGCTGTGTGTGGGAAAAAGGAAAAATATATATACTTTTCAAAATAAAAGATGGTGCAAAAAATTTGATATGAAGCTTTCTGAGGTTTTTCTTAATCATGTATCAGTCACTTTAGGAATACATCTTTCTTATTAAACTCCTTGGAGACCATTCACTGTGCTGTATCTGCCATGACCTTTATAAATAGATCTGCTTTTGAATTTTTCAGAATTGTAAGAATTTACCTTTCAGCATGTAAGTATAGTTATAACACTTTACATGTAATATATGAAACTACTAAATAAAGTCCTCCATTCAAAAATTTTCTACTCAAGAAAACAATATTTTACATTTTGTAAATATATAGGTAAAATCAAATCCGATATATATATATATATATATATATATATATATATATATATATATTTGGTTTTTCTGCCATACCTGGCATTATTTAGGGGTTACTCCTAGCTCTGCACCAGATATCTCTCCTGGCAGATGGCAGACTTAGGAGACCAGTGGAATGCTGGGAGATTGACTAAGTTTCTATGCAGGTCAGCATGTGCAAGGCACGCCCTACCCTGTGCTACCACTCTACGTCCCCCATTCTGTTATTTTTATTCTACATAATTTTTTCCCTTTGGGTAAGAAGGCAAGTTGTCATTTCATTACTGTTCAGCTCTTAGTAATTCTTATTGACAGTAAATGATGCATTATTTAATGTTTTTCTTGGATAAATTGAATGACATCATGTTGAGTGAGTTTATTAGACTTTATCATAATTGTATTTAAATTATTCACCCTTTGAAACATCCCAAGTCCATCATAGCTGGAAAAATAATAGTCCTCATTTAGAATTTATAGAAAAAAATCATAGGTGCAAATATTTTCATAAAAATTAGCAGTTTACTTCCTTAAAAAGTCCATTAGTGCAGTGAGAGAGATATCACGATAGGTACGGCATTTGCATTGCACACAACGAACTCAGGTTTGAACCCCAGTACCTCTTATCATTCTGCATGCACCTTCTGGAATGATCCCTGAGTGCAAAGCCAGTTCTAACTCCAGCACACCACCAGATGCAGGGAAAAAAAGAAAAAAAAAACTTCCAGTAATTATAAGAGCTTTTTAATACACCTAAACTTAATGTTTATATTATTGCTATTTATCAGAATTATAAAAATGCAGTTTAAACCTAAATTTTAAAAGTAAAATTCAAGAAAGCCTATATATGCTCTATTGATAACAATTATATAAAAATGTTATTTAGGAAAGGATTTTATGAAATAATATTTTATTTTTCTTCTCCCCAAGTAATGCATTTTAAATCATGTCCATATAATAGTTAAAAATTCAGTATATTGATTTTATATTCGCAAGTTTAAGTTTCTAACTCAAAGCCTTTCACATGTAAGGCATGTATCTTCTTATCTCTTAGTCTTTTTTTCCAGTTAATAATTTTAAGTGTTATCAAGAATTTTCATTTTATTTGTAGCTGGTGCTTTCAGAACAGGGAGTAATTTACTGTCAGTGCATCGTTTAATCATTAAACATTAAAAAATCCTATACTTTGAGTAAGTGAACTAGGTTATCAGCAGAAATTGCTCCTGACTTGACTTGCAATGCTATAAATTGATTTGCTTAATAGGCTCATTATAGCTTTTGATTGTTTCTAAAGTTACTCTCATAACCTCCAAAATAAAATTATCAGGTAGTTTTCTACCGTGTACTCTATATGATGAAGCAGACTAGAATTATATAAATCAAGTAATCATGAAAAGTATTATTGCCTCATAAAGTACAATATTTGTGGGTGACTATATTAGCCATCATTAGAAATCATTCAGAGTTCTTTTCTTGGAGTTAAAGAAGACTAATTTTTAGGAAAGGTTAGTAATTATGACAGAGATGTAATTGTTGCTTGTTTTTATGATTTTAGCACTTTATAATGTGTGTGTGTGTGTGTATCTGTGTCACACCCAGCAGAACTCGGGGTTTACTACTGGCTCTACGCTCAGAAATGACTCCTGTCATTCTTTGGCTTGGGGCCAAATGGGATGCTTGGATTCGAACCACCATCTCCATGTTATCTCTCTGACCCTTCTATAAAATTTTTTGATAAAAACCTCTCACCATTTTTAATACCTATATAACCCAACACTAGCTCATCATACCTTTTTTTTAGGATGCTTAGAGAATTCTCTATTAGGGAATTCTGACATTATTTTATTTAAAAGTTCAATGAAACATGATTTAAATTATTCTTGAGGCTTATTTTTACTTCAAACAATCAAAACTATTAGCCTAAGAATGAAAAACTAAGTTCAGAACTTGATAAAACACAACTAAAACAAGAAATATCGATCAGGAATATTAAACAGGAACCATAGATTTATTATATTAATTTATTTTGATGCTAAGTAGTTATATTAAGACACATAGAAGAAAAAGATGTTATAAACATAAAGGTATTAGAGGAAAAGAAAAAGCCAAAATATACATTTTGCCATAGTTTAATCTATTATCATAAAGGAAAACTCATTTATCCACATAGTAAGGAACTTGAGGATGATAAATATAGACAATTGTAAATTACTCTAAAGATATTAGTATGAAAATCTTGATTTTTCAAATTAAGATCATTTTCTATACTTTTGCAAGTCTTGCCCTATTTAGTTTAAGGTATGGTAAAAAATTAAATGAATAACTTGATTTAATAAAACTTCATTTGAAATGAAATATGCAACATCCTCTAATTAAATTAAATTTGAATATTTTATTGCTCAATATTTTAATATCATATAAACTTTTTTATATATTTTAATTAAATTCCTTTATTATATACATGATTATGTTTGGGTTTCAGTCATGTAAAAAACACCACCCATCACCAGTGCAATATTTCCATCACCAATGTCCCAAATATCCCTCCTCCCCACCCAACCCCCTCCTGTACTCTAGACATGCTTTCTATTTCTCTCATACATTCTCATTATTAGGATAGTTCAAAATGTAGTTATTTCTCTAACTAAACTCTTCCCTGTTTGTGATGAGTTTCATGGGGTGAGTTGTAACTTCCAGCCCTTCTCTCTTTTGTGTCTGAAAATTATTATTGCAAGAATGTCTTTCATTTTTTTTTTTTGGTTTTTGGGTCACACCCAGCAGTGCTCAGGGTTTATTCCTGGCTCCATGCTCAGAAATTGCTCTGGCAGGCACGGGGAACCATATGGGGAACCGGGATTCGAACTGATGACCTTTTGCATGAAAGGCAAATGCCTTACCTCCATGCTATCCCCCGGGTCCCTTCATTTTTCCTAAAACCCATAGATGGGTAAGGCCATTCTGCATCTTTCTCTCTCTGATTTATTTCACTCAGCATAATAGATTCCAGGTACATTCATGTATAGTCAAATTTCATGACTTCATCTACTGACAGCTGCATAATATTCCATTGTGTATATGTACCACAGTTTCTTTTGCCATTCGTCTGTTTGAAGGGTATCTTGGTTGTTTCCAGAGTCTTGCTATGGTAAATAGTGCTGCAATATAAGTGTAAGGAAGAGATTTTTGTATTGTACTTTTGTGTTCATAGGGTATATTCCTAGAATTGTATAGCTGGATCCTATGGGAGCTCGATTTCCAGTTTTTGGAGGAACCTCCATACCGCTTTCCATAAAGGTTGAACTAGACGGCATTCCCACCAGCAGTGGATAAGAGTTATATGAAAACTTTGTGTAGATTTTGAGATTTAATTTTTATAGCTGAATTATTTTCATTAACTTTTAGAATGAATATTTAGTCATAACTATTTATATTAAACACTGATTTTCATTCCATGTTAATGGCTATCCTATTATAGCTATTTCATTTGTTTCATTACTATATTTTATGTAATACAATATGTAAGAGTGATAATATATAATATAAAATTCAAAACGTTAGGAATTGGATATGTATAGAAAATTAAAAATGTATAATTTTTGGTTTTTAATGTCTTCTTTCCTGCCACACAATATGATATTTGAAATTATATTTTACCTATATTTACTGCATTCTTTTCATGACAAAATTTTAGTAGGGGTTATGTGTGCAATAAATTCAGATGGATTATGGTGAATTAGGAAATATTCAAAAGCAATTCCTTCTGCTTTATTGTATATTATGCAGAACAAAAATACTTTTCTGTAAATAATCTAAGTTTTACAGAGCAATTTTTTTATTTGATTTGAATTTAAAAAATGAATGATAAGTTAAAGGAAAGATGCTGACATATAAGCATGTTGCTTATGAGTATGCTTTTTTATTTTTATTACTTTCTCTGCATTTTCAAATTGTTGATATTATGAATACTTATAGTAACACAAAGAAAGGTTTATTAATTAACACAAACATGTGTTATAATATATAGAAACATTGAAAGTACCTTCAAAATTTTAAAATAATGTATGAAAGTACCTTCAAAATTTTAAAATAATGTTTATGTAAATATGTTGATGTGAAAGTCAGAGATATTAAATGTGCTAGATTCTTATATGCACATTTAATTAAATTTTAATTTTGATTCTATGGTTTATAAAACTATGAAAAATAGTTTCTCATGCACATAATTCCATTACCACAAAAATCACCAATAAATCCATCTCTTCATTCCTATTCCTATTGGGGAAACATCCCATTTTGTTAGACTTGTAAATGAAGATTCCTTTCCCGCCATCACTCCACCAAAACTGATAATAGAGGTTGAACAACCAACAGGAGTAACCCTGAGCGCTGCCGGGTGTGACCCAAAAACCAAAAAAAAAAGGAAAAAATTAGAATTCAATGTCACATATTTGCATATATCCCAAAATATATGAATTCAATAAGATCTCTTCATAATAACGTTCATCATTGCACTTAATACAATAGGCAATAATACATGTCCATCTACAGATGTATGGATTAAGAATTTATGATATACTCAATGGGATACTATGCATCATTAAAAGATCAACATACATAAATTATGAATAAAACATTATGCATGACAGAAGTTAAACCTGAAAGTCAAACTTAATCTTGTCCTGATTGTCCTTTGATTAATACAAAATTCATATTAATATATACATCTTATATGTATGAAATCTTTATATCTAAAACAAAAAAACAACTATATAAATTGGATACCATTTTTTTTTTACCAAACAAAAGTAATATTTTCCTGGGTAAGAGAAATAATATATCAGGTAAGGTGCTTGCAAAAAATAGCATTAGATCAGGGGGTCCAGAAAGTTAGCATGGAGATAGGGCATTTGCCTTGCATGCAGAAGGACGGTGGTTCAAATTCCGGCATCCCATATGGTCCCCGAACCTGACAGAAGCGATTTCTGAGCGCTGCTAGGTGTGACCCAAAAACCAAAAAAAAAAAAAAAAAAAAAAAAAAAGAAGCTAGCATTAGATCAATCCCTGTTGCTTTAACCATATATGGAACCCCTAATGCCATCAGGAGAAATCCTTGAAAAGAACCAGGATTATATTTTACGAACAGCCAAGTATGGGCCAAAGACAAAAGAAAAAGAAATAACACATTTTGAGGCTAAGTTACATCACAAAACACAACTTTGAAGTTTGATTTCTTTCAATTTAGCACAATATTTCATATACCTATGCTCAAATTTTGTTTTATCTTTGTTAGGCTTAATCATTATTATTTTTAAATAAGTTTATTTTTACTTAAAATAAGCATTTTGTTCTGTTTATTGTACTAATTCTGTTTTTGGATTAACCAATTGATAACTAATTTTGATGAATTATATTTTAAAGTACTAATGACTATATCAGATACTTTGTGTTTAAGAGTTTATATATTAAAGAGAAACTAATGTTTGGTAGCAACTCCAATTTATTTTCATGTTTTATTTAGTTAACAATGAAAGGCCAGCTATGCTAGACCTATCATTCAGTTAATCATAATCTAAGGTTTAGTCCTTAACCCAGATACTTCACTATCTTGTTTCCAGATTTCACATAGGAGACTTCACTGATATATGTTAGTGAAACTTATGAAATAATAGTATTTATATTCTAATATTTAGCACAAGATTTCAGGTATATATTACAAACCAGTCAGCAGACTCTATGTTCTGACCAAAATGTTTCTTCCTTTTCAGTGTCTTATAAAGATATTGTTCAATATACCTACCACTAAAATGTGTTTAAATGACTTATGGGGGTGGCAGGAAAAAACAGATCACATCTTGTAGTCCTCAGAGCTTACTCCTGGTACTGTACTTAGAGATCACTCCTATGGGACTAGTGGGACCATAGACAATGCATGCAAGGAAATTGTCTTACCTTCTACTCTATTAAACCAGTTTCTTAATTAAATAATTTTATTAACAGATACTTTCAGGCTAATAAAACTGCTACAAAGGTCACTGCTATCTAAGTAGACATGATATAAAACTGGGATATTTTAAATGTAGGACATTTATTGTCATTCAGTGATTGTACTAAATATGTTTTAAAATCAATTTTTTTTATTTTGGTAGTTTTGAATTTAATGTATAATATTTTAATTTGATGAAGATATTTTGACCATATATAATACAGATAATTTTCTGTGTTAAGTAAATAACTATCTAATGCTCTGGGTCTGGAGGGATAGCACAGTGGTGTTTGCCTTGCAAGCTAGTCGATCCAGAACCTAAGGTGGTTGGTTCGATTCCCGGTGTCCCATATGGTCCCCCGTGCCTGCCAGGACCAATTTCTGAAAAGATAGCCAGGAGTAACCCCTGTGCACTGCAAGGAGTGGCCCAAAAAACAAACAAACAAAAGAAAAGTAAATAACTTTGTTTTTTGTGGGGTCCATCTTTTTTTAATTCTATCATCAAGAATTGCAATGTTATATATAATATTTTCAAGTGTCCAATATTTCAAAATCCATTCCTTCACCAGTGTTTACTGGCTTCTCCAATGTCTTCCACATAGCTTACCTCTATGATAAGCATTTTTTTATTTTAATTTTTTTTTATTTTTAATTATGAGAACAAAGATTCAAACAAAGAGGACAAAGTAAAGTTACAGTGGAAGGACAAGCACCCATAAACAGAATTCACATAAGTCCCCTTGCTGATATCTTAACATTGAACTTTCAGCCAAAGAATATTAAGAAAAATAAAACAGAACCCATGTATAATTACTTTGTCCCTAAGTCCCCAGATTGTGATATATATTTCCTAGCAGCATATCAAGCATTCTAAAGCCATAAAACTTTATTATGATAGGCATTTTTATTCTTTTTGGTTTTTCCTATTAGAAAAGATGGTTTATAATACTCTTACTGATAGGAACATAACAAGCATATCACTTTATCTCCTTTCAGTAATCATTCCCTGGTCAGAGTGATTGGTTCCCACTATCATTGTCATAATGGTTCCATCCTGTCCTATGCCTTTAGCTAACAGTTGCAGGCTTCCTAAGGGCAAGTTCTCTGATTTCCCTGTCTGTGAGCTTCATAGGTTAGTTACTTCTCTACTATATTTCCTTGTATGCCTCATGTTTCATTCTGTATCTGTCTCCTGATTTATGTCACTCAGTGTGAAACTCTACAGATCCATTCTTGGATCAGTAAATTACATGACTATATTTATATAGGCTAAGTAATAATGACTATATTTATTTAGGCTGAGTAGCATTGTTATATGAAATATTCCTCATTATTTATTCAATCATCTGTTCGTAGGCCCTTCGTTATGTTTAAGATTTTAGCTATTGTTTATAGTGCTGCAATGAACATAGTTCACATGAAATGTCTTTCTGCATTGCACTTTTTGGTCTTTGGAGTAGATTTTCAGAATTGCAATTACTGGAATATATAAGGAAGTTCAACTGCATTTTTTGGGAATATTTATATTGTCTTCCTGTTAATATAGCTATGATGTCCCCTTTCTCCTACATTTACTTCATCACTGGTTGATATTCTTCTTTTTGATAACTAGCAGCCTCTCTGCGATGAGATTTTGTTTCACTATTTTTTGACATATATTTTCCTGATTATCAGTGATATAGAGCATTTTTCATATGCCCTTTGACCATTTGTATTTATTCTTTCGGAATGTTTCTGGTCAGCATTTCTCTTCATTTTTGGATGGAATTGAACATATTTCTCTTATAAAGTTCTGTCAGTGCTTTTTTATTTTGGATATATAAAAACTAAATGTAAGAAAATTTTAATAAATGTATCTTTTAAATTTTAAATTTGCTAATTTAATATTATTTCTTAAAGTATAAAAGATAAATGTGAAAATAAATGCATTCACACAGAAATGCATACATGCATAAATCTTACCTGGGAAAAGTTATAACGTAATGATTTATTTTTCCTTTTGGTTTTGGGGCCACACTTGTTGGTGCTCAGGTGTTACTTCTGGCTTTACAATCAGAAATTGTTCCTGTAATCAGTGGGAACTATATAAGACATCAGGGCTTGAAACAGGGTTGGCTGCATGCAAGGAAAATTCCCTACCTGCTGTGCTATTGCTATGGCCCACATATAATTATTATTATAAAAACTTTAATCTTGTGTTCCATTTTGTTTTGGAGTCACACCAAATGATGCTTCAAAGTTATTTCTGTTTCTTTTCTCAGGAAGCACATGGTGGTGCTTTCTGGACTATATGGGAATCCAGAGATTAAGTCTAAAAAGCCACAAATAAAACAGGCATCTTACCTACTAAAATAAACTCTCTGGACCCTCATCTTTAATTTAGTTGCAAATATTATCCATGTACCCCTTAACTTATTCCATATCTTTTGGGTCACAACTGGCAGCACTCAAGGGTTACTCCTGACTCTACACTCAGAAATCACTCCTGGCAGGCTCAGGGACCATATGGGATGCCGGAATTCAAACCACCGTCCTTCTGCATGCACTGCAAACCATTACCTCCATACTATCTCTCTGATCCCATTATTCCATATTTTTAAGAAAATACTTTGAACAGATTAAAGTTTATGTAATAATGTTGTTTTATATTATCTAAGCAAACTAAAATTTCTGAATGTCACTTTTATTAGAAGATTTTTAAGTTACACAATTTGTGAATCTTGCCTATATCACATTATAATATGACATTTTGAATATGATGGCAATAAAGAAAAATTGCCTTGAATAATATATGTATACATATATGTTTATGTATATTTCTCCAGCATATAAAACTACTGGGAGTATAAAACAACTCCCCTACTTTTCTTTTTAAAATATAGGGTTTGGGTTATATTAGTCATATGAGACTACCTCTCTTTTTATGCATACCAAATGGAACTTAAAAAACGTAAGATTTGATTTCAATATAGAAGCTTTAATTCAAATGCTTATCATGCATGTATTTAGCTGGAAAACTGTCATTTATAAACATTAGACTATTTGTCATCAAGCATATAAACATAAAACAGTTATCTACATTGAGAACTGGGAGAGGGCTCCTCCAAGAGCATCTGGAGAGGGTGCACTGATTAATCAGGCTGCTAGAGGGAGACAGAGTGCCTCCTCTGTGTCCCATCAAGCCTGAACGGAAGACTGAGCATCCAAAACCTGTATACCAGCAATAACACCGGCTGCTGGATGGGATGCAGCACTTGGTAACTCAGCTCTTCTGTGAGCCCTTGAAAGATGAATCAGGACAAGCAGAGGACTGAGAGATGACGCCTGGCAGCTGGATGGGATGCGGAAGTAAGAGGGGGGCAGATCACTAGTCCCTGAAGCTGTAGTAATTTTCAGCATGCAGTATACAGGCATATAAGATGACCCACACTTTTAAGTAATTTTTCATGGGATAAAAAAATCTTCTTATACTCTGGAAAATACACATATATGTATATGTACATATATACATATATACATATATGTATATATATGCATATATATACATACATACATACATACACACACTTTTTTTTTTCTTTTGGCTTTTTGGGCCATACCCGGTTATGCTCAAGGGTTATTCCTGGCTATGTGCTCAGAAATTGCACCTGGATAGGGGAACCATATAGGACACCAGGAATCAAGCCACAGTCCATCCTAGGTTAGGGTATGCAAGGCAAATGCCCTACTTCTTGTACCACAGCTGTGGCCCCCTATTTGAATGTCTATTAAGATCAAAGATTTTCCCTAATTATCTTCATTAATCTCCACATGATTGTTTGAATATATCCTTTCTAAGCTTTATTCTGCACTTGCATTTGTTTGATTTTTCTGAAGGTGTGAGTAATCTTATAGATCCCTTAATCCCCAAAATGGATTTAGATTCTGTGTAAATGAAATTATACAGCAGTTTTTTCTTTCAGCAAGACTCCAAT
The DNA here is from genome assembly GCA_004027635.1 of Crocidura indochinensis. Taxonomy (NCBI): domain Eukaryota; kingdom Metazoa; phylum Chordata; class Mammalia; order Eulipotyphla; family Soricidae; genus Crocidura; species Crocidura indochinensis. The sequence continues at coordinate 54,495 of PVKC010000990.1, forward strand.
AAACTAGTTCAGAAAGCAAGCATTGGCATCCCCTGAGCCCTTATCTTGTGTCTTTTATTTTCTTGCCATTTTATTCTAGCAACAAATACTACTTGAAACCCATCTCTATTTCCTAAACCTAGAGTTGAGCACAAAAAATAATAAAGTATGGTTTTAAAATATCTGATAAATATAACACTTGAGATTTTATTTGTTACACTCTTCTGCTATAACACATACATAAATACACACATACACACAATCTAGAACCAAACACACAGATTTTATTTACAAAGTTGCCTAATAATCAGTGTCAATACTCTCATTTATCCTGTTGCTGTGGGAATTAGAGGATTTGGAATCAAATTCATGTTTAAGGATATGTCTCAATTGTTATAACTTTTGATTTGTAGGTACTTTGGCTCTGCCTCATGATCCACCCTAGTGTGAATAAACCCAAGCAAAATGCCACGTGTATACCCTAACTACAACAAGAAATGACTTTAAAAACTAAAATCTAAAATTGAGTTATGATTTAATTCCCCAGAATTATAGGCAAAATTAGTACTAGACGATGAGGATTTTTGTTTTGTTACAATAATCTTAAAATTGTCAATCAGTTGTAAAATCATGCTCAATTATATCTAAGTAAAATGTCAGAATTTGCTTTCACTGTTTTAAGTTTGAGCAAAACTTTATTATGGTCTTGCCTGGTTCCAAAAATATGACTCAGGCCGTTTATGATAGCATGGCTTTCCTTCCTTGTGTTTCTGTCAAATCTCTATACTATTCTTATGATTTTTTTCCCAATTCCCTTAAGCTCTGCAAATTGGCTTTTCTCAGAGCCTTACTAAAAATGTACTTTATAAAGTTCCAATGACTACTTTCTCGACACATCCTACAACTTCCATTTTCAAGAAATAGCATTATTGATCTACCTTTTTGCCACCTTTTTATCTAAATTTCTTGATACTGGCATTTATTGACTATATATTAGACTTACTTTCCTGACGACTGCTATATATTTGACTATTCTACAATCCATTCTTGTGCAACAATAGTGTTTATTTTTGTATGAATAGTCATAATTTCAACAAAATTTTGTAAAATTTAATGATGATTAAAAAGTTCCAATCCTTAATATTTTTTCTCTCTGTAATGTTGTTTAAATAGTGTATTTATGTGCTTAAAAATACATTTGGATACTGTTATTCTTTTACCAGTTTAAGTACTATAAAACAGTTTTTATTTTGCTAAATTAACTTTTATCGAGTTACAATTTAGGGGAAGCAGTAGATCAATGAGAATATCAGTCCACTGAGGTATTAAAAAAAGAAATATTCAATACAATGTGATATATGTATACAAAATAAAAAATTATATACATAATGAAAAACTCTAGTGTAGTTATTTAAAGAGACACAAAAATACTGAA